>CAUYQV010008282.1:0-48197 GCA_963574575.1 Galagoides demidoff
AGAACTATGAAACACTAAGAAAAGAAATAGCTGAAAATGTTAACAAATGGAAAAACATACCATGCTCTTGGCTGGGAAGAGTCAACATTGTTAAAATGTCAATACTACCCAAAGCAATATATAATTTTAATGCAATCCCCATTAAAGCTCCACTGTCATACTTTAAAGATCTAGAAAAAATAATACTTCATTTTATATGGAATCAGAAAAAACCTGAAGTAGTGAAGACATTACTCAGGAATAAAAACAAAGTAGGAGGAATTACGTTACCAGACTTCAGACTATACTATAAATCGATAGTGATCAAAACAGCATTCTATTGGCACAAAAACAGAGGGGTAGATGTTTGGACCAGAATAGAGAGTCAAGAGATGAATCCAGCCACCTACCGTTATCTGTTCTTTGACAAGCCAATTAAAAATATTGAGTGGGGAAAAGATTCCCTATTTAACAAACGGTGCTGGGCTAACTGGATGGTGTCCTGTAGAAGACTGAAACTAGACCCACACCTTTCACCGTTAACTAACATGGACTCTCACTGGATTAAAGATTTAAACTTAAGACATGAAACTATGAAAATACTAGAAGAAAGTGTAGGGAAAACACTTGAAGAAATTGGCTTGGGTGAAAATTTTATGAGGCGGACCCTTCGGGGATTTGAAGCAATGTCAAAAATACATTTTGGGGACAGGATCTAACTTAAAAGTTTCTGCACAGCCAAGAACACAGTAAATAAAGTGGGTAGACAGCCCCTAGAATGGGAGAAGATATTTTCTGGTTATGTTTCCAACAAAGGTTTAATAACCAGAATCCACAGAGAACTCAAACGTATTAGCAAGAAAAAAAACAAGTGATCCCATCGCAGGGTGGGCAAAGGACTTGAATAGAAATTTCTCTAAAGAAGAGAGGTGCATGGCCTACAGACACATGAAAAAAATGCTCTCCATCCTTAATCATCAGAGAAATGCAAATCAAATCTACTCTGAGGTACCAGCTAACCCCAGTAAGATTAGCCCACATCACAAAATCCCAAAACCAGAGATGCTGGCGTGGATGTGGAGAAAAGAAAACACTTCTACACTGCTGGTGGGAATGCAAATTAATTCATTCCTTTTGGAAAGACATCTGGAAAATACTGAGAAAACTAAAAATAGACTTGCCATTTGATCCTGCAATTCCTTTATTAGGTATATATCCAGAAGACCAAAAATCGAATTACAACAAAGATATATGTATCAGAATGTTTATTGCAGCCCAATTCATAATTGCTAGGTCATGGAAGAAGCCTAAATGCCCATCGACCCACAAATGGATCAATAAATTGTGGTATATGTACACCATGGAATATAATGCAGCCCTGAAGAAGGATGGAGACTTTACCTCCTTCATGTTTATATGGATGGAATTACAAAATGTTCTTCTCAGTAAAGTATTTTGAGAATGGAAGAAAAAGTATCCAATGTACATACCCCTATTTTGAAACTAATTCGTAGCTTTTATAGGAATGTCATAACCTAATTATAGCATTAGAATATGGGAAGGGGGTGGGAAAGGGGAGGTGCAGGGGGTGGATGGGGGAAGGAAGGTGATTGGTGGGGTCACCTCTATGGTTTATTTTGCAAGGGTGCAAGGGAATCTTTCTAAAAGCAGAGTATGAATGTCTTAACTCAATGACTAAGAGAATGACATGAAAGTTATGTTAACCAGTTTGATGAGAGTATTTCAAAATGTATATGAAAACAGCACACTGTACCCCATGATTGCATTAATGTACATAGTTATGCTATAAGAAAAAAAAAAAAGAAATGAGAGCATAAGAGGGAAAACTAAACAATAGGATATAATCCAAGATGATGAACAGAACAGTATCTCATATATCAATACTAATACTGAACATAGATCATCTTTATGCCCCACTTAAAAGATGTAGACTGTCTAAATGAATGAAAATTAAACATTCCCCAATTATATGTTGTCTTCAAGAAACACATCTAACGCACATGGACTCACACATGGTAAATGGATGACTCAAGGTAAATGGATGGAAAAAAATCTTTCACTCAAATGGAAAGCAAAAGAGAGCAGTTATAGACAGTCTCATATCAGATAAAATAGACTTTAATCAGCAAAGGTTAAAAAAAAGACAAAGGTGGTCATCATATAATGGTAAAGGGAGCAATTCAACAAAAAGACATAATAATCTTAAGTATATACACACCTGACACAGGAGCTCCCAAATTCATAAAACAGACTATGAGGTAGAAAAATTAATAAAGAAACACTGGACTTAAAAAGGACTTCGGAACAAATGGATCTAACAGACATTTATAGAATATCTTACCTCCAAAGTACTGAATATACATTTTTCTTATCGGCACATGTGACTTTTTCAAGATTGGTCATCTCTTAGGCCACAAGTCTCAGCAGGTGCAAAAAAATCAAAATCACACCCTATATCTTTCAGGCCACAAGGGAATGAAACTAGAAATAAATTTTGAGAAATACAAACAAATTTACACAAAATCATACAATTTTAAAAAACTGCTACTGAATGATCCTTGGATCAATGATAAAATTAAGATGGAAATCAAAAGATTGCTTGAACAGAATAACAAAAGGAACACAACCCAACAAAATCTATATCATAAGACAAAGCTGTCCTAATGGAAAAATAGAGAGCCTTAAATGCCAACATCAAAGAGAAAAAAAGATTATAAATTAACAACCTATTATCATATCTCATTGAACTAGAAAAAGAAGAGTAGGGTGGCACCCATAGCTCAGTGGGTAGGGCGCTGGCCACATATACAGGGGCTGGAGGGTTCAAACCTGGCCCAGCTCTGTTAAAATAACAATGACAACTGGGACAACAACAAAAAAAAAGTAGTTGGGCATTGTGTCAGGCAACTGTAGGCCCTGCTACTTGGGAGGCTGAGGCAAGAGAATTTCTTAAGCCCAAGAGTTTGAGGTTGCTGTGAGTGCTGATTCCACAGCACTCTACCATGGGCAACATAATGACACTTTGTCTCAAAAAAAAAAAAAAAAGAAGAAGAAGAAGAGTAAAACAAACTCAAATCCAGCAGAAGAAACAAAATAACAAAGCTCACATGAGAAGTAAAGGATTAGAAACCAAAAAAATCAACAAAAGTTTGACTCTTTGAAAAGATGAGGAAAATTGATACACCACTAGCAAGACTAACCAGAAATAGAAAAGACTCAAATAAGTTCAATCAGAAATGAAAAGGAGACATTACAATTGAAACCACAGAAATACAAAATGCCCATGACTATTATGGAAACCTCTATTCACACAAACTAGAAAATGTAGAGGAAGTTGATAATTTCCTAGAAACACACAACCTCCTATACCTGAATCAGGAAGAAATAGAAATCCTGAACAGAACAATCATGAGCAGCCAGTTTAGTATAATTTTAGCAATAATATAAAATCTCTCAACAACAACAAATCCCTGGGCCAGACAGGTTCATAGCCAAATTCTGCCAAACCTAAAAGAAAAACTGAAACCTATCCCACAGAAATTATTTCATAGCATTAGGAAAGAGGGAACCCTCTCTACTCATTCTATGAAACCAGTATCACCATGATACCAAAGCCAGGAGAGAACACAACAAAACCTACAGACAAACAACCTTTACGAACATAGATGCAAAAATCCTCAAGAATATACTAGCAAGCTGAATTCAACAGCACATCAAAAAGATAATTCACCATGATCAAGTGGGTTTCATCGCAGGATTGCAATGGATTGTTTAATATACACAAATCAAGAAACATGACTTACTATACAAACAGATGCAAAAACAAAGACCTTATAATCATTTCAATAGATACAGATACAGTATATTATAAAGTTCAATGTCATTTCATTATAAAAACCCTCAATAAACTAGGCAAAAGAAGAACATATCTCAAAATAATAAAAGTCATATATAACAAAACCATAGCTAATGTTATAAGGAAAAGGGAAAAATTGAGAGCATTCCTCAAGACAAGGGTGCCGACTTTTATCACTTCTATTCAACATAGTACTGGAATTCCTAGGTAGCATAATCAGGCAAAGATAGAAATAAAAGATGTCCAAACAGAGTATTCCTGTTTGCTGAGGATATGATCTTCTATTAGATACAGTCAAGAATTAAAAGACTTGTAGAATTGATAAATAAATTCAGCAAAGTTTCAGGTTACACAATCAAAGTACATCAATCAGTGGCATACAGTAATGATAGTCAAGCTGAGAATGAAATCAAGAACTCAATACCATTTACAATAGCTACAAAGAAAACAAATTACCTATGAATATAATTGTCAAAAGAGGTGAAAAATCTCTAAGGAGAACTACAAAACACTGATGAAATAATTGGCGGATGACACAAATGAATAGAAAACTATTCCATGCTCACAGATTGGTAAAATCAACCTTGCAATATGTTCATACTGCCCAAAGTGATTTACATTTACAGATTCAATAAAATCCACATCAAAACACCAATGTCAGATTTCACAGATCTAGAAAAAATAATTCTATGCTTCAGTTGAAACTAAAAGAGAACCCAAATAGTCAAAGCAATCTTAAGCTACAAAAACAAATCTAGAGTCATCTCATTATCTGACTTTCAATTATCCTATAAGGATATAGTAACCAAAACAGCATGGTATTGGTATAATAGTGGAGACATATACCAATGTAACGGAATAGAGAATCCTGAAATAAAGCCATCTACCTACAACCAACTAATCTTCAACAAAGCAGACAACATGTACTGGGGAAGGAATACCCTATTCAATGAATAATGCTGGGAAAACTGAAAAGACAGATGGGAAGGAATGAAAAAAGACCTCTGTCTTTCATAATATATAAGAATTAATTCAAGATGGATAAAATACTTAGATGTAAGGTATGAAACCATAAACATTCTAGATGAAAACCTAGGAAAAAGTCTTACAGACATCAGGATAGGCAAAGAATGTTTGACTAGGATCCCAAAATTAAATACAGTAACAACAAAAGTAAATAAATGAGACATAATCCTCCGAGAAGCAAAGGAAATAGCAGACTGCAGAGAAAATGTACAGAATGGAAGAAAATATTCTTAAGCTATACATTCAATAAAGAACTAATATCCAGAATCTATAAAGAACTCAGAGAAATTAGCAAGAAAAAATGAATTAACCCCATTAAAAAGTATACAAAGACATGAACAGAATTTTTTCAGAAGAAAATAGACAAATGGCCAAAAGCGTATGAATAAATGCTCAGCATCACTAATCATCAGGGAAATGCAAATTAAAACCACAATGAGATGCCACCTTATCCTTATCAGAATGGCCATTATCATCATAAAAAGTCAAAAACAATAGATACCATCATGGATACAGAAAGAAACGTTTATACACTGTTGATGGGACTGCAAATTAGTACAACTTCTATGGAAAACAGAATAGAGATTCCTCAAGGAAATATATGTAAACTTAGCATTTGCACCAGCAAACCTACTACTGGGTATCTACCCAAAGGAAAAGAAGTTGTTTTATCAAAAAAGATCTACCCTCAGATGTTTACCTTGGCATGATTCACAATTGCAAAGATGGGAAATCAACCTAAGTGCCCATCAGTTCATGAATGAATTTAAGAAAATGTGATACACACATACACACACACCATGGAGTGCTGATACAGGATTCCACCAGTCAGGGCTAGACAGGGAGCCCCTATTCTCTAGGCCAGGTGAGCTTAGAGGTCAGACCCCCATTTCCAGGCACAAGCAGCCTGCCTTTTTTGGGACACACCCTCTGGGCTCTGATAAGATCATGAACAAAGCAACCTGTGACGGTTTTTTGGGTGGTTCTACCTTGGGTAGGAGCACACACCCTAATCCTATCTCAGGAACAAAGACCAACTGCCAGTCATGTGTAATCCTCTAGACTTAAGACCCCTAGATAAAAGAGCCCAAGTGGTGGAAGGTTTGAGGTGTAAAAACTTATCTAGTGAGTATCAGGAACACCATTCTGCTGATGCACATGTTAAAGCCTTAATCGAGTATCATAAAAGCAATCCATGTTACAAAAACATTTGTACCCCCTGAATATTTTGAAATTTAAAAAAATGATCATTTTGTACCTAAAGAACAAATGGAAAAGAATTACAACTGGAAGTAAGGAATCGTGCTAGAAATCTATTGGGATATTCTAGGTTGGAGATTAGGGCCTCAACCAAAGTGGTAGCCAATAGGAGATAACATTTGAGAGACAGAATCACAGAATTTTATGACAGAAAGAAAGAAAAATGGTTAAGGAAAATGAAAACTCAAATCAGGCACTTTCTAAAACAAGAAAGCACTGCATAAGCCGATATTGCACTGATGAACCACAGTTACCACAGTAATCTCCTTAGGTATTATTAATTAATTTACCAGGCTACCTTACTCAAAAAGGAAAAGAACATGTGCAAATACATATTTCTACAAGAATATATGTACTTTAAAATCTGTAATTCATATATAATAATGAACATAATGTTATTTATATGCATAATAAAATTACATAAGACAATATAATGATATGATTTATATACATCAATAAGTAAACAAAATATATATTATTTATAACTGGTAGCTCTGGTAACTGGGCAGATGTCAGATCATTCT
Source organism: Galagoides demidoff (assembly GCA_963574575.1). NCBI lineage: Eukaryota > Metazoa > Chordata > Mammalia > Primates > Galagidae > Galagoides > Galagoides demidoff. The sequence goes on from CAUYQV010008282.1 coordinate 6,667, forward strand.
TTGTCATTAATTCCTTCACCAGCCTAGAAGATGTTTTGACTGAACCAAAAGTCTTTCAGACATCACATAAAGGGCCTCACCCTTAGAGTCAGCTCTTTTAGGGATTTGTAGCTGAAAGGTGATTTGGTGTTTGATCTTCCTATAGGTGTGTCAAGCTACAAAGAAATGATATTCTGACTCAGCTGGCTGTGCGCTCAATGGGGAGGAAGCGTTTGATATGTTCTTGTTTGTTTAGATAATGCTGCATAATCCAGTAAAGAGCAGGCACACACAGTACAGCAGATGTACAAACTTCCTGCCTTTGAAGACTAATTCCACAATTTCCCAATTATCAAATGTAAGAAAAGAAAAGGAAGAGGGAAGAGCTGATGGTGAGCTGGCTCCTGTCCTTGGACCTCCTGAATTTGCCCTAGTTAGGACAGGTTTTCCATTCAGGTGGCCAAGTTGATTATCAGACTCCAATAGTTTTAAAAGAGTAATGCTCTTATCTGGCATTTACAAGTGAAAAGGGAAAGAAACTTGGTAGTTACTGCATTTCAATGCACTAAATGATACAGAGGAATTATCAGACAGACGTTATCTGTTCCTTGTAATGTCCATGTTATTAAATTATTTCCATACCAATTTACTGATATGAAAGCCAAGCTTACAAGTAAGCAGTTTACCTACGTTCAGACAGCTAGTAAGCTGGAGAATTGGAGATTCAGATCCGTTTGACATAAAGACTATTTTTCCCCCTACTACTCCATTTGGCAAGGAGATGATTAGCCACACTGTCAGAAAGACAGTGGGAGAAAGAGGAAGAGAGAGGAAATTTTGCAAACATCAGAAGTTTTTATTTTTTTCAAAGTTGTATCATTAATGATCTGAAAGGCTTATATTTACATACTTTTGCTTTAATTCTTAACAGCTACAAAAAATAGGAATATAGAAAAATTAACTCCTTCAGCATATCTATATTTTAATTTTTTTCTAAAACACTCAGTTCAATAACATTTCACAATCACTTAAGGGTGAAGAACATATGCCTTAAAAATATATTGAAAATCATTTAGAAACTATGACTTAAGTATAATAGTAAAGTACAATGACAAAGATAAAAAGTTATACATGAAATGATTTTGGAGAAAAAGGGGAAAATGGAAGATATAACATGAAAAGTGAAATCATTCATATCAGCCCAATACTTCAATTTTTCCATATGGCTTTAGCTGAATTTAATTTAATCTTAAAAAGGTATTACATTTCACATATACACGTATTAAGAGTCCATTTTTTTGGATTCTTACTCTATCAATAACCTTACTTCAATTAATCATTCAAGTTAGCCTACTAAATAGATTAAAAATCAGGATTCTAATTTACCGCTGGCATAAATCTTATGGTAACTGTGCACAAAAACACAAATACTTATTTAATGAAGTATTTTTTGGAATAAAATATGCATGATACATTAACTTGTTTTAATTAATTCTTTTTATTGTTTGGGATTCATTGAGGGTACAGAGAATTAGGTTACACTGATTATGGTTGTTAGGTAAAGTCCCTATTATACTGTGTCCCACCCCCAAGAGGTGTGCAATACACCATGACCCACTTCCCCCTCTCTCTTCCCCCTCCATCATTCCCTTACCCCAGCCCTTGTATTAGCTCATCTACTGCCTTCACATTAGAATTGAGTACATTGGATTCTTGCTTCTCCTTTCTCGCTTTACTAACATATCTATCTTTAAAGTCATGATTTTCTCTGGATTGTAATTGACTGCCTTAGTTACTGTTTATACTTTGTGCCCCCCAAATACCTTATTTTACAAATGAGGAAAGCATGCAAGATGGACACTAGTCTGATTCAGGGAAACAGCTTAAACATCATCACTCAGCATGTCCTTTCATTACTGGCCAAAAACATAAACTGTATACAGGATGTGCATTGTAGATCAATGAGGAATTGGATGAAAATATATTTAAGTTTTTATATATGAGGTCCTGGGCTTAATAGAAAAGTTATACACGTATATACAATATTTCACTTGTCCTCACAGAGTTTATAAACACAGAAGGAAAATGTGACATTGCACCCACAGAGACACTGTAACATTTATCCTACAATCACTGCATAGCTCTTGGTTTGCACCCTTCATGTGGAGTAGGGGGTCATTCCAGGCTGGGGGTGAGACATCATAGATATTGAATCTTTTTACCTGGGCTTGAACAAAGCTACTTCAATAGAGACTTGAAGATACAGGTTTCCACTGGTGCTCTTTACCTGCTGAAGCTCTGAAAGAGCAAGCATCTTCCCTGCAAGGTACTTATAATATGCCTTGAGAAAGCACTTTGACTTTGCAGTAGGAGCTGGGCATTGGGTAGCACGCAGCTTGTTATCTTGCCACATATTTTAGTGGCTTTGAGTATACGCTGTATTCCACAGGTCGCTACTCTAACAGTTGAAATATCTGCAGGGACAGGGACCAAGGAGAAAACCAACCCTGGATGTTGCTGAGTACAAAGCTAGCCCACTATACTGTCTAGAATGGCTAAAAAGATGACTCACTGGAAACCTGCCAGAGACAATGGGAGGATCAAAGGAGGCCCTGGAGCCTGGTCAACCATGTGTCAAGTTAGTAAATTAATGAATTTAGTCTCGCAAAACTCATATATGAGATGCCAGAGAACATACAGGCGGACTCCAGAAGAAAGATATCTAAGCTGTTGACAGAAAAAAAATTTTTTTTCTGGACTATAGTGTTTTCTCATTCATATGAAGGTATAGAGGAGGGAGAGAGGAGGGAGGGGAAGAGTGGGAGGAGGGAGGGTATTTGGTGGGACCTCACCTAATATGTACAGTCCAATGGTACATTTCTAAACTATTAAGAGTGGAGTATAAATGTCTTACCACAGCAAATAAGCTAGTGAGATGATAGTTATGTTAATCAGTTTGATGTAAGCTCTCCACATTGTATATCAAATCAGTATATTGCACCCCATAAATGCATTAATGCACACAGTTATGATTTAATAAAAAAAGTAAAAAAATATATTGGGTGGCACCTGTGGCTCATGGAGTAGTGCGCCAGCCCCATATATCAGGGTGGGGGGTTCAAGCCCAGCCCCAGCCAAACTGAAAAAAAAAAAAATTAAAAGTGTATAAATATGTCATCAAAAAAAATAAATAAAATATAAAAAAAATTTTGTTCCCCATAAAATTGTTTTGATCCTGATAAGAGTAGAATCCTTTGGCCTATGGCTGAGAGAACGTAGGTAAAATCTTGTAGAGGACTATTTCACATACAAAAAATGTTTCATCAATTCCAACTGACTTGAAGAAAATTGCAACTTACTCTATAGAACAAAGAATTTTGCAGTCCTGTAACCATACTCTATTTTCATCATAAACAGACTCAGCTAAGGAGTAAACATCACTTCATTTCTCTGGATCTTTGATGAGATGAAGGTTTAAGACAGCTTCTCAGAAAAGACAAAACAAAACAACAACAAAAAAAAGAGTTGAAGAAACAGTCTTTTGTGACTCATGAACAAACTGGTTAGAAACAACTTGCCTTTTTAGTACCATGAATAGAGCCACCACACTGGTGAGCAATGTCTCAATCAAGAAGCCACTCCCCAGGGTGTCTGGGTCACTTTACATGGCTTCTCCTTTTCCCTTTATTTTCATCACCCTGAGGAAGAATCAAGGTAGATGGCAAGTGGGAGAAGTGAAGCAAGAATGCTACAGAAAATGCTCTGGTGCTATAAAAAATGAATCTGGTGTGTCTGCAATTAATACCAGCACCGTGCACAAATCATGCTGTGTATTCCCAGGATTATCTCACGCTTTTCACTCTGCCCATGGGGTTAAGAGCAGAGGGTGAGGAGCCAGAATGCCTCGGGTGGACCCAGGCCTCCCTGCTTTCTAGCTGTTTGCCCAACTACAAATGACATCATCTCTCTGAGTCCCAGGGAAAAGAGGATAATCACAGACCCCCCCATCAGCGTTGTTATGAAGATTAAACGAGTGGATATTCATGAAACACTCAGAACAGTGTCCGTTATAGAGTAAGCAGTTGGCAAACATTTTGTAAGTAAAATAAATGAGGTTTGCTTATTTGGATACTTTCCAACTATTGGATTTTGGAAGTTACTCCTATCATTTGATTTTCTTTATTCTCCCCATGCACCTGTCAGTGATGTATGTGGAGAAGCAATCTGCACCTTCCCAGTGGAGACCACTACTCTGGGTTTCACCATCTTTGTCTATCTCCAGGAAAACATTTTTTAATAGTCCCTGTTATGGTTTCCTTTAGCTCTCATTTTATAACTTCAGTTTCATGGAACCCAGCTCTTTCCATAGAATTAGAAATAAAAGAGCCCTGGAAAGGTCATTACTTTTCTTTCTTTCTTTTTTTTTCCTTACCACTGCCACCCACTTTCAAGCCAGACCACACACATAAATCAACCCAGACCTTTTCTTCATCACAATGTGGTTTCCATTCACATCTACTCTGCCCTAAGGAAATAATTTTGCTACAGGTGGGCAAATTCACTACTAATGGCATTACTCTATGTTTGCAGGAAAAGTTTGGAGGGCAGAATAGCCCCATTAACATTGCCAGTTTTTCTGGTTTCTTGTCACTGATCAAGTTTAATTATTTCCTGTGCCATTGTTGAAAACCCAGAAATCAACTTCTCACAATTCACATTCAGACTGAATAATCTCATGGCAAAACTCTTATTAAACTGTTTCTGTAATGGATGACGCCTCTTTCTCTCTTTTTAAGACAGTGACTACAGGGTGAAAACCAGCTATTTCATTATTACTAGGTCATAAGCTCTCATTAAATCGTGTGACTCCATGAGAAAAGTATAGCTAGTCAGTTCAGTTAAAAAAAAAAAGACGTTGTATAGGTTAGAGTATGCAAACTGGTTGTTTGAAATTTTCACTACTGATTGGTTCATTTAACAACTATATAGAGAGGTAAAAACTCTGGTTAAAAAAAAATCCTATAGGTTCAGAATACTGACTTGAGACTGGTTAAATGCTTTTTAAGCACTGTATTTTCAGCAGCTGGAGGGTGCAGAATTAAAAAGAATAAGGTGGTGTGTTTTATTTGAGACAGGCTCCTAAATTATTCTTAGGAAACCTTTCTGCTCTTATCAGGTATCCACTGTTTCTTCAGAGTTCGTATAAATAAGGACATACAACTGTATAGATTCTCTAGGAATTTTCTTCAATTTTCTACTCTATCCATCTAGAATAGAGGACAAGGACTTCTCAGTCAGAGGAAGATACTGTTCAATTCAAATAATGCTAGGAATGTTGCTACCCCCAAACACTACCACTGAAAACTGAAATTACGAATTTATTTATTTGAGTTAAAGCACTTCATCCCTCAATACTTTTAGAGATATAGTATCCGATTCATAACTCTTGGTGTGAGTGAAGATTCTTTTCAGTTTTACTCTTGGGAAGAGTCTACGGCAGAGTTAAAGCAATATGCATCACTGTTTGCGCTTATGTTTTTCAAGAGTATAAACAGACACACTCATTCAATGATTTGTTCTTCGGCACCCACTATATGACAGGTGCAATCCCAGGCATTGTACATGGAACGAAGAAGGGGGGAAAGTAGTTGTGGGAAGACAATATGATACTTGAATATTGTGTATACAGTTTATAAAGAGAGAATCAGATAGTCATGAAACCAAGATGTATCCAAGGTATTTGGGGAGAACAGGGAAGTATACAGTGAACTCTGCCTGGACAGATTAGAAAAGGCATCCCTTGAGTGGAAGCTATTTCAGCTGGTCTTGAGGTTTAACAGGGTGCACTGAGCAGCAAGCTGAAGGAGAACATTGCAGGCAGAGGACGCCCAGGCCAAATGCAGGGGTGATGAAGACTAAAGGACAGCTGGAAACTGGAGACAGCGTTGCCACAGGCAACAAGGGCTCTGCCATGAACTAGTGGAAAATTCCCAGGAGAAGGCTGCCGGGGTCAGGTCATCTCACTCTCAGACTCTAGGCCTTCTGTGGACTGCCAACTCTCATTTAAAAAGTTTGCTTCTAGACACCCCACCCTCCCCTGGGTATCTCCAGATTAATGCACAATCCCAGGTGCACCAATAGCCCTTTCTCTCTCTTTTTCTTAAGAAAAAGGTGTCTGAATCCCTGGGAGGGAAGGTAAATGTTTCTATTTTTATTATCTGTGTATTATGTTTTGACATCTTAAAATTTTTTGTGTGGGAACAGACTGCACTCTCTGGGCTAGCCAGTACTTAGAGGTAGGAAAGGAGTAAGGGGGGGGGGGCTTGCTTTTGATATGCTAAGAGATTCCTTTGCATTAAGCATCCCTTTGCATTAAGCATCTCAGGGTCAGGTAGCAGGAAACTAGACACCACTCTGATAGTTCAGAGCTCACCCAAATTATTTAAACTAGCCAATCTTCTCCGTTCTGCCTTGCCTCTCCCTCCAAAACCCCAATAAAGGGTCTGGTCTAGACTTTTCTAATGCCTGCTTTCTGATCCATCACAACTCTGTCCCCCTTCCCTCCCCCCCCCACTTCTCCCCACTGCTGTGTCCTCTGTTGTATCTCCAGTTTATAGAATAATATGAGAATAATACACTTCTGCTTTCCTGAGCATTGCCTGTGTCTCCTCTTGAGGTACATGTGATTGATCATCACATCAAAGAATGCAGCATAACCTAGAATCCTTTCTGATTCATCAAAAAATTATCTCAAAATCCAGTTTTTTAATTCCAGTGGTGTGTGTGTGTGTACGCACATACAATAAACACCCCAAATCTCTCCTCACACCAGTGTGCTGTGATAGTAAGGTTCACCACTGCTCCTAGAGATAATGGAAAACAACGAAGCAGTGGCATAAAAAGGGGGGTGAAATGTTTGATTTGCATGCCAGCAAGATTGCTCTATTTATAATGAGGGGCATGGATTTCCAGAGGTGAAGCATGGAAGTAGTGTGTGTTAGAGGTTATCTTCATAGTCTAGAGAACTAACTGAAGTAGTACTAGTCTGAATGGAGAGGGGAAAGAGATGCAGGAGGAGTGAAGGGAGGAGATTTGCTCATCAAGGAGTGTGGCTGGTCGGGGGAGTAGGCGGGGCTGGGATGTCCAGAGAGGAAGCAACAGCAGATTGGAAATGAATAGAATGAAAGGTAATATATTCGTTTTAGAAATGTTAAGACTTGGAATGGCACAAATTCATGTTTTTAACTTTTGATTCTTTGAAGACTGGTGAGAGAAAAAAGGATAAAATTTAGAAGTCAAATAGTATAATCTGAAATATTTGATTTGTATAGAACAAGGTTTGGCGAACCTTTTGTACAAAGGGCAAGGGAGAGAATATTTCATATTTGAAAGCCTTATCATCTCTGTCCCACCTATTGGAATCTGCGGCTGTATTAGGAAAGCAGCACAGACAGTATGGAAACAAATGGGGCTGGCTGCATGCCAATAAAACTTTATTTAAAAAAACAGCCAATGGGCTAGATTTGACCCACCATTATTCATAGGGTGCTGATCCCTGATACAGAGGCAGCCTTGATACAGCAGAGATACCATAACAAATATTTTCTCGGGGATTTTTTAGGAAGGTCACATTCACTAATATTAAATCAGATCATCTGTCAATTGACGAAATGCAAAGGGCATGTCAAAACTTCCTCCAATTGTTAAGTTTCCTTTTAGGGCAGGTTTTGATGATACATTGTATTTTTTCATAACTAAAGACTATAGCAGGCTTCAAACACAAAGCAGTTACTATTATGAAACATCAGAGTAAAGAAGAATTTTTCTTTTCAGTTTGGAGATATGAGCACAAATTCTGATAGAAAATTTTTGTAGGCTAGCTGGCTTATCCCTTGTAAGATTCAGGAGGCAAGAATATTAATAAGGTTTTAATGTCTTACAAAAATGATTTCTAATAAAAAAGAAAATATTGCTAACAAAATCCCTAGAGATAGTAGTCAAAACTGTGATCTCTCTGTAGTGACTGACATTTACTTTAGAAAACCAAGAAAGCTTTCCTGTGTACTGGGTAGGAAAAATGTGATTTAGTCATTAAAACAGTGCATTAGGCAACTCTTCATCTTAATAAGCAGCCAAAAATAAGTTGCCTAATGGAATATCATGTTGAAACTCTATTCCCACTAGTTATATCCTTAATGGGTTCCTGTCAAAAGATGGAATAAAAGTAATGAGTGTATAGCTATACTTTTCTCATCCTTACATAGATTTTTACTTTTTTTGTAACTAAAAAGAAGTGCCCTGTAAAGAAAAGGAATGGAGAATTGTGTGGAGATGTAATCTGAGCCCCTATTTCCAACTTTCCTAAGATCTTTATAAACTCATTAGCTCAGAGTGAAGGAAAATGCTGAATAGACCTACAGTTTTTTTTCCCCTGAGATACAGTTTGATTTTAAAGTTGTTCTTTTGATCTGTTGTTGGTGTCTGTCTCCATGACAATGGTACCTGGTTCATAGCTATTCTTGGTGTAGGTTGATTTGATTCTAGCATATGCAATTAAAAAGTTTTTCTTGACCATTTATCATTTCTCCTTGGTATAAAACATGGTTTCATTTTGTTTGCAGTAGCATTAGGAATTTAGTAATTCCAGAGCCTGGTGATCTGCTGGCTGTTTTAGGGAGGCTCTCCTAATCTAATATTGTTTTCTTTGTTTTCTCTTTTCCAGTATCTCTTTTTCAGTCTTATTCGCCAATTTCTTGTTAATTCATGAATGCTTCAAATTGTATCAGTTTAAAAACAGAAACCTCACCCAGATTCTTGAAAAGGAGAATTTAATATTTTAAAACAGCTGGATATTAAGTTGTTAACTAGGTAACTGAATAGGTTAAAAAAAAAGAACTCTAAATCAGAGGTCAGAAAATGTCTTCTATAAAGGGTCAGAAGGAAATAATTTCAGCTTTGGAGTCATCACACAACTCAGCCTATGGTAGAAGCAAGAAAGCAGCAGCCTCAGACACAAGGGGTGGGCCCATGTGTGCTCAAATAAACTTCACTTACAGAATAAGGCAGGATTCAGCTTACAAGATGTAGGTTGCTATTAGTCATTGTTCTCTAAAGAAGCAGACAGATACCATGTTTCACCGAAAGTAAGACATACCCCAAAAATAAGCCCTAGTAGGATTTCTATGCATTTGTTAAATATAAGCCCTACCCTAATAATAAGACCTAGTGATTGGGAGTGGCTATGTAGCATATCTGCATAGCCATGCCATGCATTTTGGAGCAGAGAGGTAAGGAAGACTGGAATACATTTTATCTGCCATTAGCTCCTTTCTCCCAGCCGTTGGCACACTTGAGCGGGTGTGTGTTATAACTGCAGTTGCAGGCATCCTATTGCACACATGCAAAAAGCTAGGGGAAAGGAGTTCACGCATCACTAGCACCAGCCCCACCAACAAGGTCAGCTATCCCATCAGGTTTCAGAAGAAGACTTAACTGTATTTGAATAAATGTAGATTGTTGTATTATACTTAATAAAAATAAGATATCCCCTGAAAATAAGCCCTAGTGTGTCTTCTTGAGAAAAAATAAATATAAGACAGTGTCATATTTTGGGGGAAACATGGTAGGTTATATTTACAGAGACATAGAAGGGATTTGTCATGGAACTGGAACACATGATTATAAAGGGCAGGAAGTCCTTGGTATGCTGTCTGTAAGCCAGAGACCCAGGAAAGCCAGAGTTGTAATCCAATCCAAGTCTAAAGGCCAAGAATCAGGAGAGATACTGGTATAAGTCCCAAAGGTTGAAGGCTGAAGAATGAGGAGCTCTAACGTCTAAAGGCAGGAGAAGATGGATGGTATGACTTAGGAGAGAGAGAATATGCCCTTCCTCTACCTTTTTGCTCTTTTCCAGCCCTCGATGGATAGGATGATGTCTGTCCACATGGTGAGGGTGATCTTCTTCATTCAGTCCACTGACTCAATTGCTAGTGTCTTCTAGGAAGACTTTTACAGAAAAACTGACTGAGAGAATGTTTCACCAGCTATCTGGGAACCTCTTAGTCCAATCACATTGATGTACGAAATTACCCCCACTTTTGCCAACTTCTGCTCTAAGTCATCATTGAGGTTGCAATCATGAGCCATAAGGGAAGAGAAAGGAAAGATTAGATTGTTAAAAATTAAAAACTGGAAAAGGGGTTTTGTGAGCCTGGCATCTAGAATTCTGAGATACCAGCTCATATCAGCCAGCAACATCATCACAAAGTGTAGACAGCCAGATTTGGATCTGAGGTCCAACAACGTAATAATTGGCACACACATCAAAAATCCAAGAATCTATTTCAGATGATGTTTTAGAATTGAATTATGACTGGAAATCTCTCAGATTATCTGCCAAGGATCCTATAGGGAATTATTCCAGATTGGAATTATGCCAAGACCTCCCAAATGTAACAAATTTTGATAATAAAAAGAATGATACATAGTTTAGAATACAAAAAAGCACAGTTATATTTATATGTATTATGTATATCCACAACTCTGTGATGTGCATGGGAGCACACGCACATCAAGAAGGTCCCAACTCTTCAGAACTATATTTTTTTGTAATATATTTATGCTTCTTCTTCTAATGTAAAAATGTGATTTCTGTTATTAGTCACCAGTGATAGCACATGGTACTGGTAGTACCTGTTATTTAAATACTAGTTTGGAAAATAAAATGCTGGCAATAATATGTGGATTATGTATACCCCTCCTCCCAGTTTCACTAGTTAATAAAATGACAAAGCTCTGCAGTGGTTGTTTATGAGAATACCTAGCTTTGATTGATTGGTAGATTGATTGAATGATTTATTGATTTACAAGTGATGAAGGATGCTGGAGTGAATCAGGCAGGGCTATTTTGAGAAACATCTTTTGCAGATATTTTAAAAGTTAGACAGTTTTGTCATTCAAGAAAAAAAATCTTTAGCATGATGCACTTCAATTTTAGTGCTCTGGACTGTCAGAATGTCTTTAGGTGTGATGACCCTAAGTGTTTGTGTAAACTAGACAATAAGCAATACATGGCATATGAACTATACAGATTTCAGTATGTAAATGCCTGCTACTCTTGCCTAACAACAACACACCTTTCTCTCAAGTCCACCACCTGTCTGTGCTTTATATTTTTAAAATTCCCTTCCTAAATAGCACATTATTTCAACATCTTGCACACTAGTTGGACTCTAGCCCTTTCTTGAATAAAGTTTTCTTGACGCAGCTGAACTGTACAGCGTAATTGGCAGTCTGTCACTATAGCAGAGAAAAGCCAGAGTTGGACTAAAACAAAATTTCAAGTCACCTACAATATTATGTGCCTAGTGATGGCTTACAGGTACCTATTTATATCTCCCTCTAAATATTTCATGTCTTCTCTGTTACTGATAAGAGTTAATACACAAGACTCCTGAGGGCTTTTCATACGTGTACAAGGGAGACCATTTCTGGTGTTGGGAATCACCATACATTATTTTTATTAAATAAGTTTGTTGGATTCTCAAGGAAAGTTACCTGGTGAAAAGATAATCGAGAAGATTCATAATGATTCATTCAGCATAAGACACATTATCATTGTGGCCATTGTAGGGAGTGGGGTGCCATTTTGGTACATCGAATCTGAGTTTTTGAAATAGGATGCTTCCAACTTCTCTGCCCTAAGGTGATTGAGGATATTAATGGCTTAATATCTGCAAGATGCTATATATTCTCAGAGGCAAGGACAGCATAGCTCATTTGTAAAACATAACCTCAAGAAATAGAACTATATAAGCCACGCCAAAACTTCTTTTACTTGCTACTATAAAAAAATCGATTTCCATTATTAACCAGTTTCCAAATTGTTGATTTTTATTTACTCTTCTACTGCTTGGCCACAGAAAGAATTAAGACATTTTGATTATGACGTCTTCTGTCAAGAAAAGCTGAGGGCTTCTTCCATGGGTAAGTGGTTTTAAAATCCCCCCCAAACTGACACATTTTTAGACGTCTGCTCAGTAAACATAAGTGCTTAACACTATGAAGATTTTGAAGGTCATAATTTTCCCAGCTGGATGAAGTGGATAACGTTAAGAGGCCCCATAGATCATACCATGTTGTCATTTATTATAATATTTTAACATACTACAGAATTTGTGTTGTCAAGAACATTGGGTGGGGTGATTGATTAGCTAGGATTGATTATGTTGCTAATCGCCCAGATGGCTTGAATTTTGGAAGGGGAAAATTTCTTGTTGCTGAGCCTGAAGAAATAAATGCTAAGTTGCTAAAGAGACAAAGGGGCTTTGGTTTAGAAAAAACTCGTTTACCTGCCACGTGAGAACAACATTCAAGAGCCAGTTTTTGTTTTCCTTCAGATGCTCACTTTCAACTTCTATTTTTTGCCTCAGGGGACAGGGGACATTTTATGAGCCTAAAATGTTTTTCTGCAGTGGAGCAAACTTGTCCGCTCTCCCTCTGGGACAATGTGGGCAGTGCTTTCAGAGTTTCTCTTTAGTTGCTGCTACAAGTACCAAAAGCATGACCTTGCCTGCACAGCTTTTTCAGCTGAATAGCTAGAGCTTTGACGTTTGCATTGACTTTCTGTGATTTCCTGTGAACTAACGCCTGGAAGCCATCATCTGTAGACACCCAGACACCACACTCCTGTTCCCTGCACAGCAGCACGGGTGTCGACGAAGAGGCATTGACCCACCAGGTGACACAAACAAGACAGATATCAGATTGTCGTATGCAAAGTTAGCACTGCCTGTCCAGATCGGATCATGGTGATTATTTAAAAACTCAGGTGAAACTATGGCAAGAACAGAAGCAAAAATATAACATAAAATCCCCGAAAAACAACTCTTACTTTTGCTTTTTCTTCCTAGGCAATAGACATTTAAAGAAATATTTTTCCTAATTTTACCCCAAATTTACAAAGGTTCTTCATCATTGGGACTGTTTTTAGACCTTCCTGGCCTTGAACACACACACCCCTTTGGATTCCTGTGCTGTGTCTGGGTCTGCCCTCAGTTGTTAGAAGACCCAGTCACTGCTGTGAGGACAAGGACAAGCAATGGAGCAGAAATAGAGCCTCCAAGCTCTTTCTGCCCCTCCAAAATGCACACCCCAGTTGCCAGGAAAACAGACTGCCATGTTTAGGAACCCACCCTTCCTACTCCAAATGCATCAAGAAATGGATCCACAGAAAACCTGGGGAGACTTAGAAGCTCTTTCTCTTTCAGAATGTCACCTGTTTTCTTCCTAGCCAAAAAACAAACAAACAAAATAGTACCCTTTCTCTATTGCCTTCTCTCTTCTCTTCTTCCCTCTTTGCTTTCCCTAACTTTTGGCACGTTAAATTCTCCCTTTCTCAGCTTCTCATTCGCAGTTCCTCTCTACTCCCTGCCTCCCCTCCGCTCCCCTTTCAGGTGGTATAATAGCAAAAACAAAACCCCTGTGTCTTAACCTAGCCTCATGCTCTCATCTCTTTTTACCAACCTGACCAGAAAACTCTGAGAAACTGGTCCAGACTGAAGTTCCACCTGTGCTCATGCTTCTTAAATCACCCTCTTCTCCTGTTGGCAGAGCCAGACATCCTCAGACCTAGGACTGGCAGCTGGCGCTGCCCCAGGTGCATGGCAGTATCCCTCAAGTTGCATAGATGTCCCATAGAGGGACTCCCTCAGCCCCTGCTCCCAGTGGGCACAGGAGACATTTAGAAGACCAGGGCTATATGGGTCCAAGGGGGCCCCATCCAAAGCGCCAACCTTTCTCCTTTCTCTGCTCTTAGATGAACAAGCTCTGCCCGTCCCTGACAGCCTTTGACTCTGTTTCATTGATTCTCTCGCATCCTCTCACTCAGAACTACCCTGAGTCTCAGTCTCTTTGTCTGTGTCTCTGTGTATGGCATTTAGTTTTTGGACTAGGGATTTATTCTTCAAGCTTATTTGCAGAAATGTAATGAAGTCCTCCTTGTCTAAAAAAATTAAATCCTTATTAATTAAAAGTGGGCATATCTCCTGATAAGTTTCTCTCCATCAGAGGAAGAGTTCTTATCCCTATGGAGAGGTGGAAAGCTGGAGAAATTTCTGTAACTGAGAACATCTCCCTTTAAAAGACTGAGATTTTACAGGTCTGTTCTTGTACATAACAATTCTTCTATACAATGATATGTATTCTGTGCAAATTTGCAATGCACCATTTAAAAGCTTTTTATCCTTCTCCTGTGCACTAAAGAAATACTAAACATACACCTGCCTTTGAAGTAGAATGGAGAGTGATTCTATGCAGTCAAGAGGCATTGTGAAGGAATGTAAAGAAAAAGGTGAAAAACTTGCCCAACAACCATCTGGGCATAAAAATGTGTTTTAGTGAGGATTCCATTAACTGATCAAAGAGGCTGGTGTATGCGCCCAACACATTTATGCAGGCTCTTAAACCAGAAGGTTAAATTTGTCTTTCCATGTGCTTTATCAAATGGGTTTGGGCAACATCTTATTGACACCAGCACTCCAATGTTACATCAAAGCAGATTTGTTCAAATTACAATGCATCTCTGTAATTCATTACCTGACTTTCCTAACTCATCCAACGTCCCATTTGTTCCCTGGCTAATGTTTATTCCTCCCTAACAGCACTATTCTATTTGAAGAAGGAACAGACGGGCTCATTCAGATATGGACAGTCCTTTCCATTGGTGAAACCAGACAGAAAGTGCTTCCTCCCCAAGGCAAGAGAAGTTTGCCTGCAGACTCAACAGGCCCCCGAGACTTGGTTCTGGAGTTTTTAAGTGCTTTGACTGAGCCCTGGGGCCTAGGCCTGGCTGGCTCAAGGCTCACAACTAACAAAGAATCATTTATCATGGAGTAACATTGCTGGTATGTTCAATGGCTTAATAGTCATTATTTAATGGGTGAACTCCTATCACAGACCATTTGTTATTTTAGGCACTGCAAATCTGCAGATATAGTGATAAACGGGGTAGACAGTTCCTGCCCTCATGATATATTTTCAAGTCCCTCGCTTGGACAGACTTGCAATGACTCAAGGTTTCTCTGATTTCAATCACACACGTACATGCTGTCCCAGCCTCAAGGTGGTGGTGGGGCCTGCAGGAAGGATGCAGAGGGAGTGATCAATAGACCAAAAGCTATTTCTGAGATTCCCTCCTGTTTTCATATCCATTTTTATTCAAGGACATCATTCTCTTATTAATCCTAAATGAAATATTCTCCACAGCAGCACATTCATTCTACTGCGCCCATGTCAGGGTCAGCCAAGGCTTCTTACCCACAGCCTCTTAGCCTCCATCGAAGCCAGGAGGCGCTGGTCCGTGCTCTGATTAGAGACCACCATACTGAAGGCACAAAGGTGTTTCATCTTTCCACAGGGATAGGGTGACTGCAGGTGTAGGTTTCTTTTCTTCTCTCCTTTGATCAGCTCGAACAAGTAGGTGTGTTCAAGATAATAAGTTAGGCAAATGCTACAAAATGTAGAGTAAAACATTCGGTGTGTAAACATGATCATGCATCTAATATTTTGGACCCAAAAAGATTAAAAAAAAAAAAAGAGAAGAAAAGAAAAGAAAAGAAAAAGAAAAAGATTGTTTCATTTATTTCAATTTCTGTGCCTTTACACATGGAATCTTTGGGGGTCTTGTTTTATAAGTGTAATGAATCAAAAATTTTTTTCCGGTGCTCTACCGCAGTGAGGCCCTCTTCACATGTTCAGTATTATCTGGATGACCAGATTTTTTCAGAATTTCTGCAGGAGACATAGAAAATGATCAGTGAGCAATGAGAACTATTCTGATGGAAACATCATTTAAAATGAAGGCTGTAACATCTGCTTCACTTTCTAATTAGAAATGCGACACTCCCTCCCGACACACAGTCTCACCATCACCACTATCAATCACAACCATAAAAAAGTTAAAAAACAAAGGGATTTACGTGGTTGCATGTGCTTTGTATTCAGAACCACACACATGTTTGAATTGTTCCTATCATGTACCAGACAAAATCGGGTCGGAAGAAGAGAAAATATAGCTCGTAAAATAACCATGCAAATCTTTCATAGATTTTCACCAAAATTTCATGTAAATGGAAGGGATTCTGGGAGGAAAGGAAAAAAAAATCCTAGTTGAGAAGAAATCAGCTTTAGAACTTTCTTTCAGTTATTTACTAATACATATTTATTAAAAACCTACTATGTATCATGACTGGTGCTGGCCTTAAGGGATAAAGGAGCAAACAAAACAGACACTTTTGGAGCTTACAGTTTGGTACTAGAAAGAAACATTAAAGAAATGATTGCATGCAGAAATATATAATTAGAACTGTGATGTATCCATAAAGGAAAACCCCTGTCATTTCTACAACAATGAAACTTTCAGCAAAAATCCCAGGATGACAGAAAAACCCCATGGAGACAGCAAAAAGAACTCTTCAGTGCACTTTTAGGAATATAACCAGAGTTATATTTCTAAAATTGTTCAGTTTTTTAAAAATTCAGTAATTAGAAACAGAGAATGTCTAGGGAAGTTTAAATAGAATATTAAATATGTAATTTATGCATTTGGATTTCAAAAATTTTAGACTTTATTTATTTATTTAGGTTTTTTGTTTGTTTGTTTTGCAGTTTTTGGCCAGGGCTGGGTTTGAACCCGTCACCTCTGGCATATGGGGCCAGTGCCTACTCCTTTGAGCCATACGCATCACCCTATTTATTTATTTTTTGAGACAGAGTCTCAAGCTTTCCCCTTGGGTAGAGTGCTATGGCATCATAGTTCACAGAAACCTCCAACTCTTGGGCTCAAGTGATCCTCTTGCCTCAGTTTTTCTATTTTTTTAGTAGAGACAGCATCTCTGCTTTTGCTCAGGCTGGTCTCTAACTCTTGAGCTCAAGCAATCTACTTGCCTCAGCCTCTCAGAGTGCTAGAATTATAGGCGTGGAATTAGACCACTCTATAATTCACATGTCAGTTTTTACACCAAGAATTATCCTTAGTGTTGAAAATCTGGTATGCAGACACAGAGCCATAAATTGTCATGAACTTGATGATAAAAGAAGAGAATTTAAATAAGAACTAGGGCAAACATATCCTGAACCTAGTATAGGTTACACTAGTTCTTGGAAAAAAGGAAATAATCACTGAACCAACAAAGTAGGAATATGCATATATTATACATATCCTATTGTAACATTTCATGCTAAAATACATGTACGTTATAGTTATTACATATTATATTGAACACCCTGCTTAAGTCTTTAATTATATTGTATAAGATAGGCTATGTTCTAGTAACAAACAATACCTGAGTTTTCATGGTTTAAGACTTATGCAATATGTTTATTTTGGCTCAGGGAGACTCAGTTTCATGTTGTTCTCACTTTAGAACTCATGATGATGAAATTTCCACCAGCTGAAATGTATCTGATTGTGATGGTCATGGAAAGGCTGATGAATTCTCCACTTCCAAAATAGTTTCATCTAGATGTTCACTCCATTTCACTGGTTGAAGCAAACACTATGGCCATTACTGCCATCATCCTCCCATTTGCCCCAAAGTACAGAGGAACTGGATATTTCTTTCTACTTCATAAAATGCACATTCCATGTTTAATATACACAATACCATATACTACATAAGCATATTTCACTCTATCATCTTTTTCAATGATGCATTTTTAAATATTGATACCTGCACTAGGTTCATTTATTTACAATTGAGATATTGATACTTAGACAAATACCATGAACAGCCTTTGCTGTCCATCTCTCTTTCATAAATCATTGCTAAATAGGTGAACTTATCTTATTTCTATACAGAAACACAAGCCCAATTTATGCCCATTTAGTAGAAATGAGAATGTTGAAGACATCTCTGCAAGATCATGATGGTTCCTAGAAACTCCATTCATGCCAGTTACTGGGACACAACTTACTGTATGTTGACAAGATGGAATTTATGATACACAACAGAAGAAAATCTATATCTAAAAGAGCAGAAGTGGGCTTGGCATGGTGGTTCAGGCTTGTAGTTCCAACATTTTGGGAGGCCAAGTCAGGAGGATCATTTGAAGGCAGGCATTGAGGGTTACAAAGAGCTATAATCACGTGAGACCCTGTCTCAATACATACATGCATACATAATAAAAGAGCAGAATTGGATGCAATCAACCAAGCTGATAAAGTCTAATTAATATGGACTCAATTTGTTCATTAAGAAAGATTTCTCCCTGAAAATAGTATAAAGGGGGAGGTGCCTGTGGCTCAAAGGAGTAGGACACCAGCCCCATAGGCCGGAGATGGCAGGTTCAAACCCAGCCCCAGCCAAAAACTGCAAATATACACACACACACACACACACACACACACATATATATAGTATGAATATGTTAATCAACATTTAGTCAGAGAAAAATATTTTCCAATATGTTTTACAAAGAATATTTTAGCCTTCATTTGCAAGGAAATAAACATTCATTTCATAGAAGAGTCTTTCCTGTGTATAAAAAGCACTTTGCTCATAAATCTATATTTTAAACACTATCCATATTGTTCTAAATTGTTCTTGTCCTCTTCTTTTTCAAAGTAAACATACACAATGTCTGTTCTAGACATCACTAAAGATTTCATTTCAGTAATAGAGCATAAATACTGAAACAACAGCTAATTAGACATGAGCTGTTCAAAAACAGTCTGACAATTCTCTTTTTTTTTGATATTATAATATCTTTTTCTGTGATTAAAAGCTGTGAACCTTGAATACTTTTTTATTTCTCTCTGTTCCTTGCCCCATTTTCACAGCTATTTGTAAAACAATAATATCATGATTTCTGGATTCCCAATCCCATTCCATTGATCTATATGTCTATCTTTATTCCATTACCACACTTTTTTGATTACTAACTCTTTGTTGTAAGTCTTGAAATAAGGAGTATGGGATTTCCAAGTTTGTTTTAGATTTTTTAAGGCTTTTTAGAGTCTCTTGAAATTCCATATGTACTTAAGAATGAGATTATCCATTTCTGAACAAAAGACCATTGGGATTTTGACAGAGATTGAACTGAATCTGTAAATTGTTTGGACAGTACTGCCATCTTAATAATATTAAGTCTTCCAATCCATGAACATGGGATGCCTTTCCTATATACTCTATTTAAGTTACATCAAGATATTTACTTTCAAAATATTTTTTAAAATGATAGTATTACTCTTTGTGTGGGGCAATGCTAGATACATTGACTTTTTAAAATTTTATTATCATATAATAAGAGTATAATAAATATGTTAAGCATAATAATATTTCTACCTAGCTCCTATAAATGAAGTTAGAGGGTTATCCTCTTTAGCTATTTACAATTTTAAAAATCAGTTTTATGATTCAATAAGAGATATAAATGGAAATGAATCTTGAGAAACTTCTGAAAACACAGTTATAAGAATATCTTCTGTTGAGATTCACATAGTGTGTTGGCATTTCAAAAGTAAACAAACAATACACTTTTATTCAAGAAAGTGGGAGAAATAACAAAAGAACAGGAAAATAGGAGAAAAGGAGAAAGAAGGAGAGAAAAGTGGTCGGGGGGAAGGGGGAGAGAAAGGACAAATCAGCATGTTCCTTTCTCTCAATTTGCTGATTAAATCAACTCTTTTCCAGACCTGAGGATTTGTTGTTAAGGAGCAGAAAGCAACTGTTTATGTTGTACTCTTCTCTTTAAAGAGTACAGTGTATCATCTCCTCTACTATAGAAATATAATCAGTGGGGAGTGAGTGCTAGCTTTTACACTTCCCCAGTGCTCAAACACTGTGCAAACCATTAACCTTTTGACCTTTCAATGACATTTTGGTCATTGAGGAAAAAGAAAGAAAGAAAGTATTAGTGATTGGTGAGAAAACAAGCAGATTACGCTAAACTGAGATGAGGTGAATGGAAGGGAAGCTAGTGAGAACAATTAAAAGGAAAAGAACTGGAAGTTTGGCTAAAAGAAAAGGAGACATAAAGAGTAAGAGGAGAAAGTCTAAAAATATGTGAGTGATACTTTACTACACTTACATGCCCAGAAAAAAGAAGTAAAATGGAGATTGAGAAGTTAAAGATGTAGGAAAGGATGGGGTTAATTGTTGGATCAAGTTCTTTGAGAAAGAAGAAAGTTGGGGGAGTTAGTACCTAGGTAGAAAGATCAATTTTAGAAAGAATGAAGGTCACTCTTCTAATGAATAAAAAGGCTAGACTTTTGCAGATACAAATTTAGTGAATCAGAGTTGAAAGACTTAAGATTTCAGGGCCCCCTTTTTTATTTTTTGAGTAAAAGGAGATACAGGTCAGTTATCTGACGTGAGAGGGTAGCCAAGGCAAGGCTGGAGATTAATCAGAATTGTTTATGTTTTCAGTAAACAACTGAACTAGATCAAAGATGAAGCTTATCTAATTCAATTAGTAATTCTGCTGAGCAGAATTAAAGACACTAACAATCCAGGAAATAATTTGGGTATTCAATTTAGAGGCTTGTACCTTACAGTGGTCAAGTGTAGGGCTTTTTGGAAGTCAGGGAGATGTTGGTTTGAAAACTGACTATATATTGATGGTGGTTAATATCTATAAACCTTAATTTTCATATCTATGAAAGGGGTATAAAAATACATTTCTCAAAAATTTTATATGAAAATCAAATGATACAATGTATATAAAGTACCCAGAACGGTATGTGGCCCATAATACAAAATTAATGTTAACATTAATAGTTATTCATCAGTAAAGTATCTTTTAAGAAACTGCTTTTTTGACCTAGTCAGATGGCAGGTAACTGCAATCATGGTACACAGCCAGCAGGGAGAGAAAACCACTTCCCATGTCTGAACTAAGTGCTTACGGACACAACAGGAAAACGGTGTCTCTTCTTCTGTCCTTTCTGGCATTGGAGACTTAGCTGATCACCTTCGTCTGTTTAATAACACTTCACATAATAGAATTGGCTATTAACTGGCATCACCACTCACTCTACCCCAGACTTAAAATAAATTAATCCCGTCCGTCTCATTTAACCTTTTCAGATCGGGCTTGTTTTTTTAACTCCTCAATCATCTTTCTGGCTCACCTTTCAATACTCCAGATTTTCTCTCTTAATGGTCAGGGCCCAAAATAGATACAGCGCTGTGGGCCTGCCTCGCCTATTCCAAAAATTACCAGTGTAGAAAATGAACACAGAAGATAGAAAAGAGCTTGGGTTTTCCATCCAGATACTGTGTTGCTGTGAAAAATAGTACGACATTGCTGACGCAGCCCTTAGCTACGACCGATTTGATACCAAAATCTCTTTCATTGACACGAAAATGTTTAGTCAGTTCTCTTCTAATAGTGACTTGTTCCTCCTGAAGTTTATCTTTTTAAGGCAACATATAGAAAATCAAGGAAAAAAAATTTGCTGTGATGTCCTGGAAATGCAAACAAGGTCACTGTGGCCCAAATCATGTGATTAATTACATCTATTTCCCATTGCATATTGTCTCTTTTAATAGCCTATCTTCTCAACATAGATTCATAGACTTTAAGACCTGGAAAAGATACTAATAATAACCAAAATCACTATTTTTATAGTAACATGGGGAAAAAAAGGTTGCATGGTCAAAGTGGCCAAAAGGATTGGACACTTAATACATTAGGTCCATCTCTTGGAACTCCCCAACGTGCAGTGGTTTATGAAACCCTGAACATTTTAGAAGTGAATGAAACTGTTCACTTCACCTGAACAGGTCTTCCTCAAACCTATTTCAGGATGGACTTCTTTGGGGGGATTCAGACTTACATCCAATAGAATTTGCATACCTGTGACACATTTTGAAAATGTTGTTATAACTCATCTTTATTACTGCACCCAAGGAAACCGAGGCCCAAAGAGGTTACTGGCCTGCTTCTCATCCCTTTATTTTTACTCTTCTGAAATGTTACATTCTTTCTCATGCCTGTGGAGGAAAAAAATCTACTTGATGAATAGCATTTATGCTCCCTTTGCCCCACAGATATTTCTTTCTATATTTGTACCCAAATTGCTGAGCATGCTCTCATCTATCTCCCTTCAACAAAGAGAAAAAGCAGAATAGTAGATTTCTCTTTAGGAATCATTTATGCCCTATTCTCTTAATGTCTGATCGCCACATTCTTCCTCAAGACATGCTAATGTAAACATGTCTAGGAGAAATGCGTGTTCTTCAGCTATAAACTGGAAATTGTCATCTTTGATCTAGCTTTGAAAAAGTACTTACGTAGCCAGGTTTACTAGTTTCCAGTCCTGCTAATACATAAGGAAATGACCAAGTATTAATCATCATATTAATCTATGAATTCACTTATAATCCAGATCTCATTTCTCAGCCAGTGATTTCTATTACCCCGAAAAAGCATCATGGAAGCAAATGACAGGAGTTCTTACACATCAGCTTTGAAACTAAGGCCATAGACTACAGCCATTGGAAGAAAAAAGTCACTTTTTATTATGGTGTGTGACCCAGAGCAAGTGTCCAGTGTCTTCATCTCTTCCCTAAAGAACAACTCATTTGAAAGTCACCCGGAGAAGCCTCACATAACAAGTGAGAGCAAGGTACTATCCAAAACCCACATAACAAAGAGCTGGGGAATGGATTTTCTATCTGGCTATGACCAATCTGCTCTTCATTCATTCCACTGACAAAAGTACTAAATACATAGAAACAAGAGTTGTGAGTGTGTGTGTTGTTTTTTGTTTTCTCATAAGATCACGCCCTACACCAAAGTGCAGTCTTTCAATGAAGGGGAAAGGGAAAAAATAATCCTCATCTTCTTCTACTGATCCCAAACCCAAATTACTCTGTTTCCTCAAGTCAGCAAATCCCTGGTGCATTGAGGCACTAAACTGAAAATACTGCCTGCTTTTTAAATCACCCACACTGGATAGGCCCTTAAAGAGCCAGGCATGCCTTGAAATTTATCGCCACTGGCCTATCCGTCTTTCTAAGGCCTGAAATTTTCTTGAGTTGTTTTCTCCAGACAAAGCTTTGTAGGGATGTTTGTCCCTGCAGAGGGCGGCCAAGAGCCACGCTGCTGGCCAGATGTATCCTCGCACCCTGAAGGAACAGTGAGCAAAGATCCCTGGTTGGGGCCTTTGTGGGACCTTGACAGCTAATCCAAGTCAGGTGAGTGGCTTTAAGCTGACCCATCTTTTTTAATTTAACACTGTGCGCAACTGCTTGGGAAAGACCAGTCAAGCTGCTCCTTCGTTCCTTCAAAGGCCTGAGTGTTCTGATGTTGGGTCAAGCACATTCACTCCACACAGGTCTGCTCCAGAAGCCAGATTCACACACAAATCCACAGGCATCCTCAGTTTCTCTGCCCTTAGCCCACTCCCCCTTCTCTGTAGGTAGATATAGTCTCATTTGGCATCTCAAAGTTTCGCCCAATCCATCAGATATCCTTCAGATCAGTTTACACAGGTTTGTTTCACTAATTAACCTCCTTTGGTGAGGCCTAATAGCCATCAAACAGAATGATATTGGCTTGGCAGTAAAAAGGTTTATAGCTATGTCACAGCATATTTTAATTTTCCAGCTAAAATTATCTACTGTGCATTACCATTTAAAGCGCAGAAAATTTTCTTTGAAGCCGACAGTGTCCTGTTCCTCTTCATTACAGTAAACCAGAACCGCACCATTAAGCATGTAGACAGCAGAGGCCTGTGGGAGGCCCCCTCTCGGGCTTCAATTCAAAGATAATACTGACTACTTCCACAGCCCAGAAAAGTAAATTAACTCATCATCTAAGAAAACACAAGATTAAAAATAAAATTTCTTAGAAATTTGTGGAGCTTCTTCACACAAGATCTATTTTCTACAGCATCCAGCTCCTGGTGGGTAGGCAATTTGTGAGGATCTACGCACAGTGAATTTTCAAATTGCTCTTAGTACACTTTAACTGTCCAAAGGGAATAGCCGTGATTAGTCAGTGGGAGCCCCCGAGAGCACATGGCGGCTGAGAGTGTAGACGACTCTGTGGCGATGCCTTCAATCCCTCCCTCAGCAACAGCAGCATGACCTGGAACTGGGACGGAAATGCTAACTCTGAGGTCCCACCCAAGACGGGCTAAGAGGGAATCTGGGGCTGAGGCTCAGCAAACTGTTTTAACAAGTTTTCAATGGGAGTCTGATGCAAGCTAAACTTGGAGAAATCACCTCAGGTGTTTTTGAGGCTTTTCAGATATTCAAATTATTTTGGAATAGTTTCGTGTCTTTATGTAATGACTTCAAATTTAGAACAATGTCTATGGCAAATAGAGAGGTCACAAAAAGTGATTTAGGTTCAAATTTGGTACCAAATGAACACAAATTGGGGGTCAGTCACTGCCCCCACACTACCTGGTACTATAATTTTGAAAAATATCTATATATTTTATATATCTTTTATTTATTTATTTATTTTTAACAAATAATAAGCACATTTATTCTTCTCTTGCAAACTAGAGCAACTTGAGGGTAAGAATCAAGCTTCATATATCTTTGGATCACCACTGCAAAATACAGTAGGACCTCCATAAGTTGACCACCTGGGGCATGATAACAAACTGGCAACACACAAAGGTGGTCAGAGTAAGGAAGGAGGCCTACGGTACTGATATTTACATTGGTGCGTGTCTGAAAATTATGTCAACTTAAGGAGGTATTTTACATATCATTGTACAGGTAACTAACAGCACTTTAATCACATTCTATGCACGTTATTTTCATTAATTTTCTCCTGTTGATGTGCCTGCCCGTTCTCTGCATGCTCTTTCTATTGTATTTTCTTCTTTTGATGCGTGTCTGGGGCAGATACATTTGCTGCATTCACTCTGTGCGTTCATGTGTTTCCAGTCTCTCCCATGGTGACAATGGCAGCAGTGACCCCTTTCTGGTAAGCTTTTCACTATTTCTTTTGTAACTCCTCCTTTGGGTTTGATATGAACCATTCCTCTTGTCACCGTGCCTTGTCCTTGATGACACTTGTGCCCACAAAGATT
This sequence comes from Galagoides demidoff, assembly GCA_963574575.1. Classification (NCBI taxonomy): domain Eukaryota; kingdom Metazoa; phylum Chordata; class Mammalia; order Primates; family Galagidae; genus Galagoides; species Galagoides demidoff. The sequence goes on from CAUYQV010008282.1 coordinate 31,703, forward strand.
CATTGTCATTGTATATTTTTGTGGAGACCATGTACATTTTGGACACACCTTCTTATGTCGTGCCAAATCTTTCAATGAGTATTTTAATCCCAATTTTTTTCCTCGAATGAAGTTCTGACCAGTGGATATTCATTTCCTGAAAAGTCACAGATGAATTATATATATGCTGCAATGTTGATGATGTTGGAGAAAATTGCCAGGGGCCAATACCAAGTTCCTCAGTGATAGGAATACATCCCTATGCATTTATCAAATGTGTTGACACCTGGTTTAGTAGCATTATAAAAGTGGATTACATCAGGCTTATTATCCATCCCTCTCATATCTTCATTCTGTGTGGACAGTCCTCTTAACTACCTTTCTGTCTTTAGAACATAACTCACTAATATCATGCAGGGAAAGAAGGCAAATCTTACCGTACAAGGTGGAGAGGTTTCCAATGATGCTGGCCTGAGTTCTAGAGACACATCCCTTTTATCATTCTGAACCCTACCCACTGTGATGATATTCTTTTGAAGCAAGTCAAAAACCAGGGAGATGGAGGTAAAATTTCTGTTCATGCTAATATTTCTTCCAGACTGATCCAAATGACAGTTGGGAAACAGTCTTACAAACTCAAAGCCGCTATTGTGATACCTCAGGTTCTCTGATTTCCTGGGATATGGCTCCACCACAAAGCAGTAGTTTATAGAAGAATCACACAAAAGATTCCCTGCAATTCCATACTTCCCAGGCTTCGTTGGTATGTAAAGTCTGAATGGACAACACGCATTGAAAGACAATGACAGACTTGTGAGGACTGCAGTCAAGTGGGAACTTATCTATAACTATATGCTAAAGCTCTCAATCTGGGGCAAACTTCCCATGCTGCCTACGAGCTTCATGTGTTGCAGCATCACCAAAACATGGACATATCAGTAGGGTCACATTCTGTGTTCTGAAAACGTAACAGAGGAAGCTGGAAAATTTTCCTCACTGAAAAGACCTCGGATATTGTCTTTATTTCGCCAGTACACACTGTATTTTACAATTATTCCAAATATTTCTTCTTTTATGAAATTATCAGAATTTTGGATGAATCTGTTCTCATGTAACTCTGACTAGTGGTAGTTTCTGGTTTATAAACTTGATAATTACATTCATAGTTTCATTATCAATAAATGGCTGGAGAGCATCCAGTGGAGCTTTGGGTTCTATTTCGGATTGTATTCCTGGTCAACCTAGCCAGGTCCTCATAATATTAACTGATTGTTGTCTCCCCTGATCCTTTATTGGCTGTGAGTTCCATATTATTCATGACTGTGCTGTCATCTGAGCTTCAGACTGCTCTATTTTTATAACTAAGCCTAGTCTTCTTCTCTTGGGCTCCATTATTTTCAGTTCTTCTCCATCCTCCTTCTCATCTTTCTCTTCCTCTTTACTCTCCTCCTCCTCAGAATGCATAATTTCACCTCTATGAATTCTTCTTGTTCACTACCTAAACCAGTGAACATGTCTTCATGATTTCTTTCAAAATCTGACACTATCAGTTCTTCTTCTATCTCCGCTACTGACACATTATATTCCCTCTTTGCCATATTTGAGTCTGTATCTTGAGAAAAAATGCTAAGTCGTTACTTGACCTAAGTGAATTTACAGAATTCTCTGATATTCTATATTTTCAGTCATGCATACCTTGATTTTCTCCATGCACAAATACACTGCTTACTGACTTCATCTGAAAAACACTTAGAAAAAATAGAATGCTTGCTTTTCTTGGAAAAGAGACAGCAACTCATAATTGCCAATGAGAAAAATGTCGAGAATTGCTGATCCAAGAGTGCTGACATGTGAGGCTATCATGGACAGGTGGGTAAGGGTCTAATAACAAATGGTGAAACCACAACTCCCTACCTACACAAGTACAACAACAAAACCATGGTGGGGCCAGTCCCTGACCCCCATTGGAAAGCAAGTCACTAGCTAAACCAATGAGAGTTCACAGTTTGCATGTGTTTCATTTTGTTGGTGTTTTTGTTTACTTGTTTTGTTTTTAACTACACAGAATTTTGTAATTGAAAACAACAACAACAAAACACCCACCTCAAACAACACCAACAAAAGCTCTGCATTCTTAACAACTAAGGAAAGACAGGGAATGGGGAAAAGAGTTTGAAACCATAAGAGTAGAAAAATGTGTGACCCAGGACATAATAGAAAAGCCCATTTTGTGTGTTAGGTGATCCCTATGTGAAGTGAATAGTAAGAAAACAATGTATTTCCTAGAATCGATCTATGTGGTATATAATGCCTATTAGGACATGTCACTACACCATTATAAAAATAAATACTGTTTGTTCTCTAAGCACAAATATTATACAAATATGTTGTGCTATATTAAAAATACTACTATTTACTACTACCATAGGAACATGATTCTATAGGAAAAATGAAGGAAAATCTACAGACGCAAGGATGTGATCTCTGGAAAATCATCTTAAATCTATTAGCAGGACAAAAATTGCCTATGCAATGAACAAAAGTAATATTTTTGTCTTGGTAAGAGATCTCGGCCCTGTTTCATCATCTTAAAAAATTAAGGAAATAAAGATTTATGACAAAAATCTTTATTTATATTAGAAAAATAAATGAAATGGCGCACCTTTCTCAAGTCTGCTCCAAATAATACTGACTTTTCAACTTTATCCTTAAACCCTTAATTCCCAACATACATCCCCAGAGATTGTAATTTAATTGCTTTAGGCTGTGGTCTGGGTTTTAGAATTTTCAAAAGATCCCCAGGTGATTCTAATGTGCAGGTAAGTTTGGGAATCATTGCCTCAAACTAATCAGTTAAAGCAGAAGAAAACATCAGTGTTGGCTTTTTATAGTACTTAAAAGCAATCAATACTCCTCAACCCCCCTCTTAAAGACCTTCAGTGACTTCCCTTCGGCTAATTTTCCTTAGGCCCTATAGAGTAAGTCTCAAGTCTTTAGAAAACTGTCTTTTAGTTTTAATTTCTGTCTTCCCACCTAATAATTTATACTCAAGGAACGTGATTATTTTAAAAGAAAAAAGAAAACTGTTTAAGCTATGCCTCTAAAAAAATAAACCTCTCAGCTTTCTCTCAATGAGTCTAATATTGCCTGGAATATTCTTCCTCACTTTTTTGTCTTTTCATTAGCATGGCTCCTACTTAGCCATGAAATTTTCACATTGCTCTCCTTGCTACAGTGTCTGATTAGTAAATCTTTTCTGCATTCCCATAAAATTCTGTGTACAGCTCTGACACTGTATATGTGTATCTTTCCCACCATAAGGGAAAGGTAATATACCATATCTTACTCACTTCTGTGTTTCCAAACTGAGAACAGTAATTGGTATGTAGCAAGTTCCCAAACATTATCTGTTAAATAGATGAATAAATAATGATGAGAAAGTATTTCCAGAGGGGCCTCTAAAACTATTCTAATATGGACCAGGGTCAGAATCTGAACTTTGTGGATTTGGAGAAAAGGGAAATATATTATTTATTATTTACCCTGTAGGTGGTTTGCTCTCCTTTTCAATGACTGATTCTCAAATATTCCAGACTTTACTATTTTGTTCTAAACCGTGGGTGAGGTCCAAGCTAGAAACATGTAAGGTGTGATTGTTCTGCTTCCAACTGGATTTCATTTTGACTGATTCTTCATCTTTCTTCTACCCTCTGGTTCCTGCAGCCCCAGACACATCTCCAGGGAATGTACAGATGGATAGTGTCTCACTGATGTTTATAATAAATCTGAAAGTTAACTGAGAGCTACTGGTTAAAATTGCATTCTCCTTCCCTTGGCATTGTATACATACATACCTTCACAGATGAAGATTTTAAACCTGCAAGGATCCAGGAAGGACCTTCTAAAGGAAGTCACGCCTTTCGGTCATGCCCTTTCTTATTTGGTTGCTTTTCCTGGGAAGCCACATCTCGGTCACACCCAACCATTTCCTGTCCAACCCATACATACATCTCAGAATAGCCGCTCACATATATCTAAATTAACACCCTAGAAATACCATTTCCCACAAAGTGAGCAGCAACTCCAACCAAATACCTGGTCACTGTGTCCTCCACATACTTCCTGACCTCCAGTTTTTGGTTTTGTTTGCTTTTTTTTTTTCTCCAGGTCCTATTCTTAGTGAAAGTCTACTTCTATCTTCTCAAATTAGGTTGGATAGAAGGCAACTGAGCTGCCTATTCCAAACCCTCCTAGACAAACACTGTTGCTCCAAAAAAGAACCAGAGTCTTTTGAATTGTGTAACAGAGATTTATCAGTGGCTCTTTACATTAACAACGTTATTGTAAGAGCAAAATAAAGTCTTGGGGGAAAGCATCAAAAATTACTACCTTTATGAGGAGCTGGAGGTCAGTGCTTTTGTCTATCCAAATATACAATTGTCATTTCAAATACAAGATAGAACATTTATATCAAATCCATAGACTTTTACTCAACTGACTCAATTGTGTTAATCTACTCAAAAATGTGTAGCAAAAAGCCAATTTGAAATTATAAGAATACCCCTAACCATTGAAATGCATACCACATAGGAAAACACAGATGAAAGTAAACACAGAAATTGAAATGTGTAATATGGACAGGCTGGAGTTATGCCATGTCATTTGACATTATCCAAGAGCACTCAGAAGTTAATGTGTTTGCTCCTGGTGACACTTGTGGATAATGTATTCATCCTTAGTGAAGACATAGGAAAATGATTTGAGCCTGGGACATTTCTAGAAGTTGAAATTATTTATTAAGATAGTTCAAGGAAGACAATTTTACTTTTGTGGTAAAAGGAATTAATACCAAAAATGAACAGTTTAGACACAATATAAGCAAGCATACTGAGACAATACTGATATTTAAAAGTATCTGGATAAGGAAACTAAGATGGATCAAACAAAATCTTTTTAGTTATCTATGATGTACCCAGATTTACAAAAAATGTTGAAAGTGTAAACTCCATGTATTGAGTTTACCTTGCTGGTTTGTATTCACTTTCATTCTTGAGAATTATACTAGAAGGTCTTTGGTTAACATTCAGGGTGTATTTTAAATCTTTTGAAAAAATAGATAAATGCTTATTTTTCCAGTAAAAATTTTCCTTCATCTTTGCTTTTTAGGGGTTTTCTTTGGAGGGGCATTGTTGCGTTTGGGATTACAGGGATAACAGGAAGGAAAAAAGCATAGAGTTATAGAAAACTAGAGAGTTAAAGGAAACCACCTAATGATAATACGATAGCATCAACAAATTTAGACATTACCTTCTAAGGTGCCACATAAACTCATTTCTGAGGTTAGAAAAATTATTGGTTTTCCTCTCAAGTTATTTTATGTACAGTGTCTGTTTATTTTTATGGACTAATATTAATGAGACTAAGTATAAACAGGAGAACATTTGTGTAAAATGAAAACCCCTAATAATGGAGTATTGCTGAAATTAAAAAGAATAGTGAAAATATTCGATCCCTTGACAGTTGGAACAAGAATATTCATTAATTTAAAGCTGGAAGCTGAGGAGCTTTTGAAAATAAGTAATGAAGCACACAGGTCATTGATTACCCTCTCTTAATACAACTTGAGAAGGCAAGGATCTGGTTTCTCATTTAGCCAGAAGAAAGAAATAGAATTTTTTTTTTTACTAAAATGGAAATAACTCTACAGTTTTTTCAGTTACAAAGGTAATGGAGATTTATTGTAAAAATTGAAAAACCAAAGGTATACAGAAGCTTATCTCATCTAATGTTAGATTGTTAGTAGATTAAGGAAATATTAAGGAGCCATAGACATGACCTTTGTTCTCCATACATAAGGAAACACATTAATCTCCAACTTATATAGGACTCAAGTAGAATCAAGGCATATCAGGGTATAGGGAAAGAAGAGGAATTAGAAAACTGAATGAACTCTATTCATAAATATGTGAACTTTAGATTCATTAAAAAAGAATCTACCACAGATGACTGTGATAAGCCTTAAGTGAGATAGCGTGTACAAAGCCTTCATAACATGATCAGCACTAAGTAGTAAATATTACTTTTATTTCCTCACCTCCCTTTTCAGTGCTTAGAAACGGACTTTATACCCAAGCTTCCTGGAATAAATAAATTTTTAAATTGAACTCCCAAATTTTATATTTTAAAACCACTTAGGGAAATTAACATGTGAAAAGACACTCAACATAATTATTCATCAGAAAAATATAAATTAAGATGAGAGACTCTAAAAACCACCAGCACTGCTAAAATTAAGATTATAAAGTGTTGGAGAGAATGTGGACTAACAAAAACTCTCTTGATTTGCTGAGGAGAGTGTTAATGGATATAATGACTCTAGAAAAATATTTGTCAACACCTAATAAATCTATATATTCTATGACCTGCAACTCCAGTGCTAGGTATTAACCCATCTACAATGAGTGCTTTGTCCTCAAAAAGATATATACAATAGATCCCTTTGGGGTAATCGCTGATTGCAAGGTGAGTTGGAAGCCTTGAGGGTGTTTGATCTGGGCACAGCTAAAAAAATTTTATATAACATGTGCAAAGTCATCAAGATCTTCATTTAAGATCTGTACACCATCAAATATACAAGTTACAGTGCAACAAAATAAAGAGTTTCATTATGTAGTTTTTTCAGAATGCATGACATGTGTCTGGATCAGCATTCTTAGTCTTTATTTTGTGTTTAATGAGTTCTTAAATCATTAGTTATATGTTCAGCAACTCTTCCTTTCTGAAGAGTTTCAGTACATAAACATTATTGTCAAGGGAAATCTAGTACCCCTCTTACAAAGCACATTTATAACAGGGTATTTTCCCCATAGGTAACACAAATGAGGGTGGGAGCCAAGATAGCAAAATTTAAGTAGAGTCAGTCAGCAAGTACTAGAGCTCAAGTGGGCCACCACTGAGTCAGAAAGCGTCATATCAACCAGCACTTAGGGGGGAGGGGGGTCAGAGTTTACACTGAGAGGTCCCTTGTTTTTGTTTTTTTATTTTTTCTATTTAACAAATATGACAGCATTTTTTTTCCTCCCCTAATCCTTAATTTTCACTTATCAATCATCTTCAAGGGAAGGAAATTTCTATGTGTTAGGATCTGCTTCTGACACCACTTATCAGGGCCCAGGACTGGCCAGGTCTCCGGCCCGGCTTAGGTAGGTTCTAGATGCAGACTGTTAAGCTACCTTGCTCAGGACCAGTTTCTTTTAAGTGCTTGAGGGCTATCTACTTTAGCTGGAGAGAGAGAGAGAATCTTAGAGAGATTAAAGCAGTCTTCTTAGAATAGATACATCTTAGTCTTTGGCAGAGCTTGGTAATCTTCAGCTAGAGACACTGTGCTGGCGTTCTTCAGGCAGGAGAGAAGACAGTCAGCATAAGCGTGTCCATGATAGAATGTGTATGCTTTTTGACTGCCTTCTCTGCCAGCTTAATATAAGGCTGAGCTCATGCCTCTCAACACCGCAAGTGTAGAGACTGCCAATTCACCAATGCTCTCATCTTGGGAGCTCTCTCCTGCTTGTTAGAACTAAATCTCTCTCCATTCCCTTTTCACCAAAGTGTTCCATTACAGGTATTTCTTATAACTCTCTCCTCCTAGCCATAGGCTATAAGGGCTACTACATCTGTGTATTTTATACCTTATACGTATAACCTAGGTCTTCTTAAAAGAACATATTGTACCACTCTTTTCTTTCTTTTTCTGATCATTGAACCATGATCTTCAACAGTATTAGCCATGATTCCTAGACCATATTTAGTTTTATTCTGTTAATTTTAATCATTTCATGTTTATTTCCCCCCGAGGATATCAATCCAATATCAAGATTTTTATAAAGTGAGGACAATATCATTTTTGGCACAAAAAAAATTTAAGAAAAATACAAAAGTAAACAAAACAGAAATAATTAAGAAGACTACCTGTTTTCTGGTTTTCATAGCTCAAATGCCTTGGACTTGAATATTAACTCAGCAGGGGCCTTCTCTACAGATGGAACATGCTGTTTTTATTCTTCCAAATGAGGAGTAGACATCCAGGAGGAAGGAATGATTGCAAGCTAACTTTAAAAATTAAATTAAAAAAAGACTCACACAGCAGAAACAAAGCCAATCAATACTGTTTGGAATGAAAAAGAGTTGTTAGTTTCATTTCTGAAGCACAGGCTGGGGATCTTTGTAAACTCTGATCGTGCCCATCAAACATAGCAGCTTGCTAAGGGAATAGCACTTTGCTGTCCAGATCCTTTCACTGTATTCTGTACCTCAGGTTAATGCAAAGTCAGATGTCAGGTCTCCATTTTCTGTAACACCATGAACCATAAACAGTTTTAGCCTAGGACGGTTAGAGGACTCTTGGAGGTTTTCAAAAATGAAAACAAACAGTCATTTAGGTTTCAAAGTTGATTTATACCCTTCATCACTTTATTTTTGTTTTGTTTTGTTTAACTGGTCTGTGTCTGCCAGACGTATTAGTTTACTTATTCCTTCAGGTCACACGGTGACTTGTGACCTCACTCCACTTCAGTATAGGCCCCTGTCATTTGGGTGAAGTCCAGAGCAGCCTCCAGCTTGCAAGTTCAATACTTGCCTCCTTCTTGCTCTGGACCTACTCCTGTGAATGTGCAACTCACACAAACCAGAGAGTCTCCACCCTCCATCAGGCACAGAGCTCCAATTTAAAGGTGACAGCTGGAGTAGGTATTATTTGTACCCTGTGTCAAGCAGTGATGGTTCACATCTGGCTGCAAGCTGAATTAGGGCTTTAGATCATTTAGAGCAATTCAAAAACTGGTGGTAAGACAGAAGAGAAAGGTGGTCTTGACTTATCTTGTGGTTTTCAGGTAAGCAATGAAGTTATTTACCTTATAAATAATGAAACCTAATGTTCCCTTTAATAATAAGTGATCACATGGACATACAGCCATGCACACCAAGGCTGAAAATTCAAAATGATTAGCTCAGTTAAAGCACCAAAGTAGACTAGGCATTCTTGCTTATAAGCTTTTCTGAGAATGGTATTGATTATGATTCCACAAAGAGATGGCTACACGCAAATGCTGTATAGCACATGCTAATTTTGCCTATGGTTTTACATCTAATTTCCCCACCCAGGGAAGCAATCTTATTTAAAAATCTTCTCTCTACATTCTTTCCCCATCCTTTATCGCTTCTTTGGCCATTGTGTGTAATGTAAACAAAGAGTACACATTTAGGGTTCCAATTCTTACACCCAAGGATTAAAATGAAGCTGCAAATAAAAGCTGTGTGAATACTGATAGAGAAACTCTAAAACATCCTGGCCACTGCTTTATTCTTGAAAGAAATCTCCTGGGGTGAAAAGCACACACAACATCAGTTGCTATTCAAATATTTCATCTCGGGCACTGCTGCAGAGCTGCATAAAAATGTATGTTGAGTATGTAACAGTCTATGTAACAGAAAAATAGAAATTGGGACAGTAATTAGAAAGAACCTAAAAAAAATCATTGTATGGGAGGTTAGGCACAGATTTGAGAAGTTAAAACAATATATAAAACGTAAAATGGAATTACAAAAACAGATTATTCTCTAATGAACATGAAGATCATTGTCGTGATTTTCAGGCTTTTCTTTCTTCCTGCAATGTTTCTTCCAACTCTAATTTGCAAAACTGAGTTTAGTCCTAGAGCAACGGATAGTAAAATATACAAAAAAGATGTATGAATTACTCTGCCATTCTTTTAATATATCATGCAATGAGATAATGTAAATTAATCAGATAAGGAGATGATAAAACGTGTGGATTTTATTTTTAAATGCACGATTGAACAGCCCAGAAGCAGTGCACAGCACATTATTTTTAAGCTGTCATCTTGGCAGTTGCTCTTTAATTCATTCTTGGGCAGGACCTTGCACAATATATAAGAAAACAAGAGAACAACAGATACAAATGGTGGTGTCCGATGTACAAGAAGGCTTTGGATACTTGTCTGCTCTGCAAGGCTGCAGCCCTCAGTGAAAATACATATGATGCAGTTAGGGTAGCATATCCTTTATTCCTTTTTGTTTTATAATTTTTTTTTATGAGCAGTCAGTACCAAGAATAAAAATTTTGCAGGAAAGCACACATCTCTTAAATAGACATTATTTCTACATTCTGAGTCTGATTTTGCTAGAGTGTAATTTACGTCAGTATGGTAAAATTTATTTTGTTCTCTGATACTGAAAAAGGATGATTTCAAGCAAAATAATTGGTGTTCAAGATGAAAACTAAAGGGGTCTTCCCTTCTCCAGGGCATTTTTTTCTTTTCTATTTAGTACATCCTTAGGAGAGCTGGTGTCATTCATGATCTGATGATCTTCCCTTTCTGCCATTTCTTCCCTTTCACCCACATTTTATGAGAGTCAATTGAGTGTTTTGCACCTTCATTTTTAGGCTTGGGTCTCCAGCTGATAAGCCACAATAGCTTTTGGTGTTCAGACACTTGTGTAATGCCCTCTACTTGAATATGCCTGGGCCTGAAACAAACTTTCACCAACTGAATACAGAGGAAGGACTGCTGCCCAACTCCCGACCTACACCTTAAGAAGGCTGTTCAACTTTGGTTTTGCAACCTTGGGGGCCCAAGCTTCTGTGTAAGAGGCATGGCACCCTGCAAGTGACGCTGCGTTGAGGCCATGCGGAGGGAACATACAGAAAAACAGAAACCCTAAGAATACTGGAGGGCAGCCAATGAACCCAGCTGAAAGAGACAATGGAAGTCTCAGACGTGAGACCCAGCTGGATCTATTCTGAGCCTAATTTGTGTCTGAGGCACGAGTGAAGAAGCCATTTGGACCCTGTAACCCCAGCATACCATTCTGCCATGACATCATGAAAAATGAGGTTAAAAAGGGATCATTTTAAGCCATTGGACTTAATATAGTTTGCTATACCCACAGATAGCCAATGCATTTCAATTACTTTTAACTACTACTTTTTCCATTTGAAATAATTACATAGAGTTTATTTTTCACAACTAACAAGACACAGGGCCCTCTGTAATTCTGATACTCCATTTTTTCTCTAAGACTCCCAGCCTCTTCTCAGCCTCTTAGATTGAAACTCGCTAAGCGATAGTTTAATATACTTTCTGAAGAAAGATTTCTTCAGTGGCTTCAAGTCTTCAACAGAAATAAAAAGAATGGATTTATATGAAGGAACTTGCTGTTTTTTTCTACGATAATTTCTCCTTATTCTTCTCTTATTGTTGACTTCTTGATAAAGGAGAACAACATGTTGAATTTTAAAGTTTCTAAATGAGAATGAAAGAAAGAAAAAAGGACTGGAACTCAACAAAATACATCGCGATCTAGAAAAGAGAATTTCTTTGGCATCCTTTTGATCTTCCTAGGTTTAGAATAAGCACCCAGATGATACTTCACTTAATCATCTCATCTATTCATTCACTGAGCTTTCAACAACTTGCAGAGAACTTAAGAATGTGTCAGAAATACTATCTACCCATTCGTTTCCTTTTTTTAACTTACTAACTAGATATAAGGTAATTAAGTTCAAGAACTATCTACTTTGACTAGATCACGTGAAACCATCTAGATTTTTTAAAAATCCATGAGAGTCAGGACATTATATTCTGACTTTTGTGTGTTTATTCCAATGTATAATATACAGCTATTCAGAAAGAATAAGCATAAAAAATTGAGTGGGTATGTACACATGTGTGAATGAATAAGTGGTGCAGAATTGCATAGAGCACAGGCACTTTCAATGCCACAATACAGCTCATGTTGCATGTTTATTCAAGTTGTATCAGAAGATACAAATAGCGTCGTATCTGGGTGGCAAAAAGAATGTTAACTTAGTCCTGGAATTTTTCAAAGGTGAGGAAATTCTCTTATTCAATTGAACAATGTAGAATTCTCCCCCAAATTAAATCCTGTCTCAGTATCAAATTTAGTCTTCCCAAATAAAATAATAATGACTCAACCACTTGACCTTAATGGAGAACTGGAAGTTTAGTAGGCTTTCAAATAAAGTAATAAGAGCAAAATAATTTCCCAGTTGCCTGGGACTAGAGGTGGTTGGACAGATGCCAGGTGTACCTCTCCCCTGCAGGTATTGCATAATCACCTTGGAGCACCATTTTATGCATCCTCTGAGTATAGGAAAGCAAGTCGGCTGAGAAACTTGCCTAACCTCATCTCTACCAGACAGATTCTAGCCCTTCTCAGTAGGGTTCATTTTAATGGTTTTTGTGGGGTTAAGATTTTAAAATCAAATGCCAGATATAGTGCATAAAATCAGGAAAAATGTTAAATGACTGCTTTTGTCTAACTGTAATTACAAGGGATGAATACAAAGTATAAGAGCAGGGTAAAAAGATGAAGGTAGAAAGAAATTTGGGGCTGTATTGTCTAGAATAACTCAAAATTGAACAAAATATCATAGGACTCCTAGGAGGCAAGCTTACCTGCTCTACAGATGGAAAGGGGGTGGGCTGGTGTTTTTAAGGATTTGTCTTTGTGCCACAGACAAAACATTTCAAGTATCTCTTATTGCATAACAAACTACCCTAGAACACAGTGAGCTAACATCACAATAATTTGTTCATAATTATGCAGTTCAGGTTGAAATGATCTTTGATCTGGTGCCAGCTGAGTTGGAGTGGATCAGTGCAGGCTGGAGGATCTACTGTCCCCGATGGCTGACTCTCAGGCCTGACAGGCTGATGCTAATTGTCAGGCAGAAGCTCAGGGGTTGCCTCCCACGACCTCTTTCTGCAGTCAGGTGTACCTGTTCTCTGTCTCTCTCTGACTTGAGCTTTTCATATGGAAAATATAGACCCATGAAACCTCATCTCATTGGAGCATAGCCTTGAGCTTTAAGTCCAGAGTCTTATCATCTAAATCAGATCCAGGCACTATTGAGGTTCATCAGGCATAGCCCCTCTTAATCTGAAGATCTGTGAGCAAGTGAGACAACTTATCTGTCTCTCATATCCATAGCACAGAACTGTAAACTAGAGACAGAAAAATCACAACAGACACTCCCATTCAAAAAACAGGAACCATGAGAGGCACATAGGAATCATTGGTCCAAAGAAATTCTTAAATTTATTGGGGCAAACATAAACAGTTCTTGGATTAGTTCTCAGCTCTCTTGCCTGCCTGTTTTTGTAAAAGGCTTTTGGTTCTACTCTCTGAGCTGTTCTTCCTTTTCCTTAATAACTGACCCATATTTGGAGATAAGTAGCTTTCTCAACCTACTTCCTGTCAACAGGAATTTGAAAGTTCAAAGGCCTCTGTTTCTTTCAAATTGTTTGTCCTTTTAATCCAAATCGGTAGTGTTTCCCTAAGAAAATTATCTTAAACATTTTTTAGGTTTCCCATGAATCTTTCTGGGGTTCCTTCCATTAAAATAAAGTAGACAGAATTGCAACAACATTGCTCTTTTTCAAAAGCAATCTTTCTAATCTCAGCTGTGAGACAATCTCCTAAAATTCTTAGGAGATCTTATTAACAAAGGGTTTTGAAAATAGGCCTTTACTCCCATCCCACATTTTACAGTCAACAATCTGATTTGATCTTTATCTTAAGTACATTTATGACTATGAGAATTATTGACAATTGGAATATGGAAACAGAGAATGAGAAACAGACTTACATTTGAGTGAAGCAAATCCTGGCTTCTTTACACCAAATCTTCACAATGCTAGAAAACTAATCCTTCCTTCAGAATTTATTTTGTTCCTTCTGTCTTTCTAATAAACAGATTTAAATGTGTGTAGTTTTAACATTCTACTCAGAAAGCTCCACAGTCAGATCCACAAGTTCATTACCTTACTGCAAATGGAATTCTCCCTCATTTTTCTGCCAGCCCTATTTTCTGCAGCCACCAAAAGCAATTTCCTCAATATTTTTCAGGCCTATGAGAAAAGTTTCTTTGAGCCCCTTTAGGGTTCTGCCTGCCACCTGATCCCCAAATCAACTAATTTCACGTGATTCAGCTTTTTGTTATAGCCACACTCAACTTTCAAACACCAGTTTTAGTTTTCTCCAAAACTTAGTAGCTTAAATAAAAGCAGTTTATTATTTCCACAATCTGGAGTTGACTCAGCAGTTTTTCTGCTTTACCTGATGTTGACTAATGGCTCACACATTTAAAATGGCCTTCCTCATGAGTCAGTTCTTGTGGTCTGGAAGCGGAAAGCTAGCAGGGTCTGTCTGCTTGAAATCCAGGTTCGTCTCTGCTTGGCTGGCTTCCCTAGTTCTCTGTTGCCTTTCCATGGGCTTATTTTAAACTTTCTCAAACATAAAGGTCTCAACCTAGATTTTTTAATAGGGCAGCTGCTTCTTACAAGCACAAAAGTAAAGTTTGCCAGGATCAGGTCCAGAACTAATACAGCATCACTTCTGCCTCATTCTATTGTTTAAAGCAAATCACAAGCCTCAACTACATTCATTCACAAGGCACTAGGACCAGGAGGGTGTGATTCACAAAGGGGTCAAATATATTAATGGTCCACCACAGTAAAAATTAATCACCTTTGTTACAAGGATACTACAGGACCGTGGTTCTTAAAAATGTGATCTCTAGACCACAGGCGGCAACAAACCATGAAAATTTACACAAACGTCAAGCCTTGGTGCACACCTCTGATCTACTAAATAAAAATATCTAGGAATAGGCCCATGAATATATGTTTATTAAGCCTTCCACCTAATTCTGTTGCAGACAAAAATATGAGAATTCAAAGACAGAGAAATACATTAAGTTGAATTAGTGTCATAGGTGAAAAATGTCAAGGCATAAGCAACTGGTCAGCTCTTACTCTGAATTAATTACCTCACAATTTTAGCATGATACTGGTTATAAGAAGGTCAGTTTGGCTAATAATGTTCTATGACTATTAGTATAAACTGTCCTGTATAATATGGGCAGAAAATAAATTGGTCAATTCAGTCAACAATCAAAAAATCTCAAAGAGGGGCAGTGCCTGTGGCTCAAAGGAGTAGGGCACCAGCCCCATATGCTGGAGGTGGTGGGTTCAAACCCAGCCCCAGCTAAAAACTGCAAAAAAAAAAAAACCTCAATGAGTATGTCTAAGGATTAATTAATACCTTCTCATCTCTCTCTCACCACACACACACACATTTCCTTTCTCTTTTCTGTTTCTTTTTGCTCTTTTGTTTCAGCTGTTGATGTTCTGTACTCTCTTTAATAGTATTTTGTGTTTGACTAGGTGCTTTTTTGTCATAAATAACTGTTTATTCCCAGGGATGTGATTGAGCAGATGGGCATGGTAGAGAAGAAAGCTAGTATAAATGATAAATATCGCCAGGATATGCACAATTTTTCAGCACAGTTATTTTTGAAAACAACCTGGAAATGTAAATTTAAAATAAAGATCCTGAGCCAGTAGGAAATTAGCAACTTGTCCAAGGACATCTGGTAGGGAAAAGATTTCACTTATATATTGATCATTCTCCGTTCAGTCCACAGAGATTAAGCACGTGCTATAATTTCAGTCTGTTCCATAATCTTCCAAAGTATTCAGGTGTTTGCAAAATTAACCTCTCAAAATATTGCAAATGGAAATGGCCTATCGAACTCCATTAATTGATTAAATTCTGCATGCCATTAGAGGAGCACTTGTTGGATTGCCAATAAAAGTGAATCATGGGAAGTGGTTAGGGATGAAAAGGCAAAAATAGAAAGGATTTGAATCTTATTGGAAGCAGAAGAAATGTGTAATGCTGATTTCTGTGCAAAAGTTCTAAGATCAAGGGACATTTGCACCCTTAGATACTAGATTAGAATACTGAGAGCAGTTACGCATAGGAAATGTTTAAGCTGCTCACATTTTGTCTGATTATATTTTATTTCTTTTAACTCAATAGATGCTTATGGAGCACATTGTATGCACCAGCTCCATTCCAGATCACAGAATTCTGGCATCAATCCTATGATGTCAGCAGCATTATTATCCACATTTAACCCATGGGGAAGACACACAAAAAGTAACACTGGGAGGTGAACTCAGACAGACTGGCTACAGAGTCCATGCTCCTATTTACCAGGTGAAACAGATTCTTTACATTGATTTTAAGTTCTCATGTGGAAAATATTTGGCTTGGTATCAAAATGGTGGATTCTGAAGAAGTTAGAAGAATATTCTTATAGTTCACCCATCTAAAATCAAAATAATGGCTACCATCACAGACTGGAAGAGAAACTTCTCTATTTACCATTACTTAGCCTTTAAAGGTATTTTTTTCTTTCTTTTTTTTTCAGTGTAACAAAGAGAAATTTTATTTAGGAACAACAAAAAATTTTTAGAAAGTTTAGAGTACTTCCAAAGAGAGTTGGAAGTGAGTCCCTCTCATGAAGGGGAAAAAGTGAGAGAGACCAGCTTTAAAAGGTCTTAAACACATCCCATCACACTTGATTCACACAAAATTCTCAGAAAGAATTTCTCCCAATTTTACTACC
>CAUYQV010008285.1:0-10344 GCA_963574575.1 Galagoides demidoff
CCCTGGTGTTTTCCAGATATACTATCATATCATCTGCGAAAAGTGAAAGTTTAATCTCTTCTGACCCTATATGGATGCCCTTAATTGCCTTTTCTTCCCTAATTGTGATGGCTAAAACTTCCATTACAATGTTAAAGAGCAGTGGAGACAATGGACACCCTTGCCTGGTTCCTGATCTGAGTGGAAATGATTTCAGTTTAACTCCATTCAATACAATATTGGCTGTAGATGGTCTCTATCAGTCTAAGGAATGTCCCTTCTATACCAATTTTCTTAAGTGTTCTGATCATAAAGGGATGCTGGATGTTGTCAAAAGCTTT
This sequence comes from Galagoides demidoff, assembly GCA_963574575.1. Classification (NCBI taxonomy): domain Eukaryota; kingdom Metazoa; phylum Chordata; class Mammalia; order Primates; family Galagidae; genus Galagoides; species Galagoides demidoff. The sequence goes on from CAUYQV010008285.1 coordinate 321, forward strand.
TTCTGCATCAATTGAGAGAATCATGTGGTCTTTGTTTTGTAACTTGTTTATGTGATGAATTATATTTATAGATTTACATATGTTGAACCATCCTTGAGATCCTGGGATAAAACCCACTTGGTCGTGGTGTATGATTTGTTTGATGTGTTTCTGGATTCTGTTTGTTAGGATCTTGTTGAATATTTTTGCATCAATGTTCATTAGTGATATTGATCTATAATTTTCTTTTCTTGTTGGGTCTTTTCCTGGTTTGGGTATCAAGGTGATGTTTGTTTCATAGAATGTGTTGGGTAGTATTCCGTCTTTTTCTATATTTTGGAAAAGGTTGAGCAGATATATGAAAAAATGCTCACCGTCCTTAATCATCAGAGAAATGCAAATCAAAACTACTTTGAGATATCACCTAACTCCAGTAAGATTAGCTCATATCACTAAATCCCAAAACCAGAGATGCTGATGTGGATGTGGAGAAAAGGGAACACTCTTACACTGCTGGTGGGAATGTAAACTAATACATTTCTTTTGGAAAGACATCTGGAGAACACTTAGAGAACTAAAAATAGACCTGCCATTTGACCCTGCAATTCCTTTATTAAGTATATTCCCAGAAGACCAAAAATCACATTACAATAAAGATATTTGTATCAGAATGTTTATTGCAGCCCAATTCATAATTTCCAGGTCATGGAAGAAGCCCAAGTGCCCATCGATCCACGAATGGATCAGCAAACTGTGGTATATGTACACCATGGAATACTATGCAGCCATAAAGAAAGATGGAGACTTTATACCCTTCATGTTCACATGGATGGAGCTGGAGAGTGTTCTTCTGAGCAAAGTATCACAAGAATGGAGGAAAAAGTATCCAATGTACGCACCCCTATTATGAAACTAATTTACACCTTTTATATGAAAGCTATAACCTAATAACAACCTAAGGATATGGGGAAGGGGGAGGGAGGGGGGAATGGGTGGAGGAAGGGGGATTCAAGGGTTCACTTCTGTGGTTCATCTTACAAGGGTACAAATGAATCTTTCTATGAGTAGAATATGAACGTTTTAACACAATAACTAAGAAAATTACATGACGGCTATGTTAACCAGTTTGATGGAAGTGTTTCAGATTGTTTGTGAAAACACCACACTGTACCCCAGAAGTGTATTAATGTACACAGTTACTATTCAATAAAAAAAAAAAAAGACACACACACAAAAAAAAAAATTGTGGGCAGGGGAACATGTGAAAATGACACAGGAGACTACAGATAAGGGTTCCCAATGGCCAGAGCTGAAGTAATTTGAGCAATGAGATAAACGATGATAGAATTGGATTGCTGCTCAATAAATAAAATGAATATGCATGAAATCATGTGGATATTAATGAATGGTTAGATCAATAAATGGAGGACAGAAAACAAGATTTCCATACCAGATGGAAAAGCACCAGAAAACAACAAAGAAAGAAATGAAGAAAATAAAAAATCTCCATGAGGGCCAACACAGTAATAACAGCTGCAGGCAAGATTTAGGCTAAAATTAGTGGGAAAAACCTTAAAGAGAAACCTTGTGTAGCCACAAAGCAGTTTTCCCAATTATTTATTTACTTCGATGGTTTTAATACATGTTTACATATTTGCAGAGATTCTTCTGTCCCAGGGTTGAATCTTAACCTCTGCACTTGACTGTGGGCTGAACTTAGGGGACTGAATCTAACTAATGGAGTATGGAAAGACAAATGTGGCAAATTTACAATGAAAAAAAAATAGTAGTCCACTACATCTCAGTGATCAAAGTCAACATCACTGGTAATAAGTAACACTGATAACCTACAAATATCCCCTGGTGTGATAAAAGTACACTCTATACCTGTGATAGTCTTTCCTAAAATCTGTATTCCTGCTCTGTTAATGAGAAAACAACTAGCAAATCCAAATTGAGAAACATTCAACTTTTAAGACCAGAAATCTTAAAAGTTCACAATGACTTCAAGGACAAGAAAAAAAACAGGTAATGTCACAAATTAGAGAAGGCTGAAGAAGCAAGAAAAGTAAATACCTCACGGAATCCTGGACTGGATCCTGAAACAGAAAAAAGGCAAAAGTGGAAATACCAGTGAAATGTGGAAAAGCTAACAAAATTAAGTCTGTTTTTTAGTGAATAGTATTATACAACTGTTAATTTCCCAGTTTTCATAAATGTAGCATACTTATATAAATGTTGACTTTAGAGGAAGCTTGATAAAGGGAACGTGGGAACTGTTTGTACTATCTTTATAACCCTTCTATATTTATTTCTAAGATTATTTTAAAACCTGGAATGTATTGAAATGGGCAAACAAACTAATGCAATCTTTGATTAAGACCATTCTACAGTGGACTGTTTATCTTATGATGAAAATTTGCATTACAATGATCCGTGCTAATAAAGATCAGGCAAGACTTTGTTGAAAAATGATACTTGAGAAGAGACCTCAGGAAGCAGTCCGAGTTATTTAGGCAAACCAACCGTGTAAGCAGCACCACCAAGATCAGCCAAGTTAACTTGTCCACCAGTAGCTAAGCACAGATTCATGAATGAGTGAGGCCAAATGACATCAGTCAAGTCTAGTGCAGACTATTCGAACCCTGCAGAACTGTGCTGAGAAAGGTCTGTTACATAGACCCGAGGTTTTGTGGCTGTGTATTCCCCAGCATTATTGTGGTGATAATAACTGATACAGATGCCGTGTTAGAGTCACTCTCTGAGACCTTGTGTCAACACAGCTCCCCCCATGTCATCTGCTGCAGAACCCCTCTTTGATTGCAGAAGCTAAAAATGACAAATACTGAGTTATTCAATCTCCTTGGTGTCTATCTGCTAGGCAACATGATATTAAAGCATCTTACTGGCAAGAGTTTAAAAAAAAAAGAAACAAGGTCTCTCTTCTTTGTCTTCCATTGTCCAGTGCCGTGGCAGGAATTTTGAGAGTCACCTTGAGGGATGGATAGAAGCCCAATGTATGAGGTGTAAACTTTTACTAAATATCACTGAAGAGGATAAAGTACAAGATGAATAGAATATCTACCTCCAGATATCTTATTCTGAGAGAAATAAAAGTACATTATTGTATATACCACATTTATTTGGGTATTCTTTTCTAAGTAGCTGAAAACATTGATCTAGTTCTCTGAATGCCACAAACGGATAAAGGGGAGTACACAGGCAGAAGTATCATTGGAATATTATACCAAAAGATAGTCAATTAATCATGGAAAAGGGCTGCTACATTGCTGGAGCCAATGGCTGACTTTGAGGCATAAGAATAGAGCTTTTAATTTTGTAATGTGGAAAATTATTAAATGTACAAAGTAGAGGGAATAGTGGAATAATTTCTTATAACCCCATCCTAGCTTTGACACATGTCCAATTTTGTTTCATCTCAGATAGTTGTTTCTGTGCTCTCACATTATTTTGAAATAAATCTCTGATATGAAAGCAGGAATATTTTAACAGTTTTAGTTTTTAAGTAGGCTTTAAAAAGACGTTTTATTAGTGTGTCAAACAAATATTTGTTGGTCATTATTTTAGTTAAGTTTACAGGGAGCTTATCTGATTGGTTTAGAGCTCTATAGGAAAATCCCTATTTATCAGACTGTATGGGTTGCCGAATAGACTGGGTAATGTTGCCGTGCTAGGCCAATAGTGGTCGTCCTCTTCACAAACTATTCAGATACTGTTTCCCTGAGGGGCAGTGGGGGCTAAGGCAGGTAGATTCAGTAAGAATGGCTGAGAGTACGCTGGGACCTCCTGTAACTTCACCATGTACGATCAAGTATTTTATAGATGCTGAGGATACAAAGATAAAGACTCTGCTCTTGGATAGTTTTTTTTTTTTATATGCTGCCATATTTACATTGATTCTTGTTTTTAAAAATCAGGTTGATGCTTTTCTTGATGGTGACTTTTGTTGGGGGAGCAGTCTACTCTTGGTTCTTGGTCAAAGAAGGACCAAGACACACCAAAGCATCAGGTCCAGCTAGTAGGTGGACTGTATCCTAGTTCTTTGGCTCCTCACTTGGAAAAGTCACAAGTAGGGGCCAGTATGACAGAGTCACCATGGACAGGTAGCGATTTCATGAGGAGCTTTTTATTGTAGAGTGGAAGGGATCTGTCCCTGCAAGTGGAGAGAAAGACTGATGGATCAACTGACCGATGATTGACTGACTGACTCTCTGGGAATTCTCAGATTGTTTCCTTTTATTGGCCTGGTCCAGGGAAGTGTTGTGGGATGTTAGCAGATGATTAACAGATGTTCTCAAGGTTGCATCTGTGTATGTGAGCTCTCTCTCTGAAAAATCCACCTGGCAGGAGAATCACAATGTAGATTTAAGCTAATGACATAATGATTAGCCTTTAGTTATTCTAGGTCACTTTCCAAATTCTATTATGCCTGGGTTGAGGAATTCCCATCTTGGTAACGCATCCTCTCCTTCCCCAGGTATGGCAGTTGCTGGGGATGGGATGATGGGTGAGCCAACCCCAGGACAGAGGGCCCGCACTTGCCTTTCCTCCCAGGTGAAGCCAGGTGCCCCTGTCCCTAGACAAGATAGGGATCCTACCTGACAACTTCTTTCAAGAGAGAGACCATATCAGTTGTTTCTATAATATTTCTGGAAACGTTTATCTAAAACACATGTAGGAACTTTTATTTTATATATATTTATCATAGGTAACATGTCATATAGAATATATTCTGCAAACATACTGAATAAACTATTTTGCCAGTGGTCATAGTCTATATGCCCTGTCTAACCTTAACTTACTGACAAACACTATAAAACTAATTTTGTCCCTCTTGTCATTAATACTATAAGAAGGTCTGTGTGATTTTTATCATGCAGAAATTCTTTATTTCAGGTGTATGTCGCTAACAAGGAAGGCTCAACCAACTCCCTCCCTAAGTATGGCCTAGATCTGCATGTTTACGATAATTTAAACATTATTACACCCATGTTTATGAAATTGATCCAAATAAATTATAGTATACGAATTTGAGTGTGGTGATGATTATATTGTATTATTTACATTTCAGTGGCTGGAACTATTTTTTCCAACATGGTATTTGCTTAAAGTAATTATACTGACTGAGAACAGTGGCAGATTGAAATTAAATGTTTGGATTAAATATTTTGTCAGCAAACATGCAGCAACTGCTTTGCTGCTGCTGCCTCTCCTCTATGCATACTGATTACAAAGTGATTGCAAAATGATTAGCTTTGATTTTGGCACAGTTTTTAAAATACTTAGATAAATGCTGCTTGATATCCAGTCTTCTAAATGTTTAAATCACCAGAAAAATCCAGAAGCAAAACAGGCAAAAGAAACTTCAGGGAGCATTTTAACTTCTAGCTTGGTCCTTGTTCAAACAATTAAAAACTTGCCAAGTCTAGAAAGGATTTCAGTTTTATGAAGCCTAAGTTTTGGTTAAATATAAACCCTTCCAGGTGTGCTCAGGGCTGGCAGGTGGGAGAAAAAAGTACTACTTTCCTCTAAAAGAAGAAACATATGAAACTATTTTTAAGCGAGAGCTCTTGTGGTTTCTTGGATATTGATTGTCTCTTGCAAAATAGTGGTTTAATGTGCTAAATGGAAGCAAATAAGAACATATGGTTTAAATCTACCCTGAAATACAAATGTATTTTTAATAACCATCATAGAAGTACTTGACAAGATGTTTTAAGTTTTACTTTCCAGAATGAAACCATTAAAAATGATTTTTAAATAAAGCAAGCCTCTGATATATCTTGTAAATCTCTAGTGTACACTCACTTAGATTTCAGTTAGGAATTGAAAAGTATAGGATCATTTTTAAAACAACTTCAGAGGCTAAATACTGGCCAAGGCACCAGCTGAAAAGGAATTCAGTTTTTAGTCTTTCAAGAATGAATCTCTCAAAGAATGGCAAAATCAATTGATGGAAAACATTACAAAGGTAATAGTTTTAAGCAAATAACATGGTTACAAAAAGTTAGCAAATACTATATTTAAGTATTTTATGAGCTCATTCATATTGACAGGGCAATGTTAATTCAAAACTGATTTGTCTTATAACTGAAGAAGAAGCATAAGGGTAATCAACCAGTTCATTCCTTACTACACCATTCAAGTTTATCTTACTCTTCCAAGTTCTGCAGCTCATGACAAATCCAGTCCTGGCCTGGCCCAAGCCACTTATCTACTTCCATCAGGGCATGGCACATGTATACTAAGCTGGGGGTCGGGGGGAACTGAGCTTATTCAAATGAAGAATTATGAAACTATTTGGCTTGCTGTATGTTGGAGTCATTCCAAGTCACATCTATGTACATAGCTCAATCAAAATAAGAGAAGTCTGGGTCATAATGTCAGATTGTGTGCATTTCATTCTCAGGATATTACCAAATTATGCCACCTGGCCACAGACAGGGCTTCCTTCCAGCATCTATGTCTGGTATATGCGGATGAAGGAGGCATAGGAGAAGAAAAAATGGAAGGAAAAATGAGAACAAATGGGCGGGCAACGGAGAATTAGATTTAAAAAGTATTTCAATTCTAATCCACTTTTTGCTACATATATATTTCTCCTGATTGAACTTGACATCTATCAGGAATGCTGTTACTGAGAATGTTTTTGGATATTCATGCATTGCCTGTCAATTTTTTTTAGCAGAATATTGAGGTAACAAAAGTAAATATTTCCAGGTTTGAGAGTGCTGCAATTGAAAAGTTAGATACTGTGAGACCTTTGCAGAATTGTCCAGATGCTCCTCACAGAAAGCATCCTGCTTGCATCATGATGAAGAACACTGTGTCGTCTCCTCGCTGACGAAGTCACACTAGGTGCTTTATACAGCAAAATGCAAAGACTAGCCATGTGCTTCACCAACTGAAGATACAGGATGAAGCAAGAAAACTGACAGAACAGACAGATAATAAAAATGAACATAGCTATCTGGACAAGACACAATGTATGTGTGTGTGCGCGCATGCACAGTATTTAAGATTAATGGACTTGGTTAGCTGGCTGAAGCAAACTGTCCCGGAATGTCCAACCTTTTTTTTTTTCTTCTGCTGCACATTGGAAGAATGCCTTTGCCCACATATTACATACACAAATCCTAATGAAAGCTGATTAACCAAAAAAAAAAAAAAAAATCCATGCATACTTTTCATGATATCTGCCTCCACAGATAGGCAAAAAAAAAAAAAAAAAAAAAAATCCTCACCAAATCAGCATGAGCCCCGTGGTACATAGGTTGGACACTCCTGGGACTTTACACCTTTGTGGCACAGATTGTCTAAATGTTTCACCTGTTTCCTTTCCATCTAGGCACACAGCCAGAGTAATCTCCCAGACTCCTTTGCGACAAGGTATGGCCACATATCAGGACAATGAAATGTGAGCAAGAGAGATCAGTAACTTCTCTCTGTTGCCAGTTGAATCTTAAGTGAATGAGAAAATTAAATCTTGAATTAATCCACTGAGATGCTGTGGTTTATTCATTACATCTGTTAGCACTACTTTAACTACTATAGATCTGTGTACCTTGAGGTGGAATGCAACTGTAACCAAAACATAAAATGTTTAGCATTACCTTAATGGTCAGTCACAAAGGGAAAGGAAACAGAGAGTAGAGCCCAGAAAGGCAGAATCCAAAGTGTTGAAGAGTCATAGGATTTAGAAAACCTGTCTCTGATCCTGAATTCTGATCCATTAGTCAACACCCTCCCCACCCCACACCACCTCCCGTGTCAGTCCTATGGTATTCACTGCCTACCTAGTTTTATTTTGGGGGGGGGGGGTCATTACTATGTGCATAGACTTCACTATGTGGATGCCTCTAAATTCCCTTCTCACTGCCACTTAGGTGCCTGTCCCAAATCAGCTGGGAGTCTTTGCCACTGATCATGAGATTTCTACAATTGGCTAGGATGTTGTGAATAAAAAAGAAAGTATGGCTCGGCTCCTGTGGCTCAATCGGCTAAGGCGCCAGCTACGTACACCTAAGGTGGCGGGTTCGAATCCCCAGCCCGGACCTGCCAAACAGCAATGATGGCTGCAACCAAAAAATGGCCGGGCGTTGTGGTGGGCGCCTGTGGTCCCAGCTACTTGGGAGGTGGAGGCAGGAGACTCGCTTGAGCCCAGGAGTTGGAGGTTGCTATGAGCTATGATACCATGGCACTCTACCCAGGGGGATAGCTTGAGGCTCCGTCTCAAAAAAAAAAAAGAAAAGTCTGTTTCTCACACTACACACACAAAGTGGGGGCCTCTGCACACATTAATCACTCAAGGTCACAGGTTAACAGAGGTTTCATTTCAGTATGACCACCATGGGTGGGAAGAAAGGGGACATGACGAATTACACAATGGCTTTTAAGGCTTCACTCAGAAGTGGTGCACGACTATTCTGCTTCTGTAGCATCCCCCAGAGCAAGCTTAACTTGAAAGTTAGAGAGGATGATCAGTCCTACCAAAAGAGAAAGAAATGTCCAGTGATCTCACTCTTGACACCCACAGGACACCTCCAAGACCCAGGCCCAGGAACCAACCATTATAGGGCAGGGGTGTAGGACTTAGGGAGCTCAGCAGTGTCCAGGACAGCTAGGGTGAGGTAGGTAAAGTGCCCAGGGTGTACCTGAGACCTGGGAGGTGCTCAGTAACCACAGCATGGTTGGCCCCAAAGGATGATGAGAGAAAAAGAGATGGGGATGTCAGAAGGGATCTAAAAGGTCATTTAGCCAAATCCCCTGAATCAGAAATGAAAAAAAGAGAAAGTAAAGTGAGGAAGGGACAGATGGATGGGAAGTGGGGAAGTGGGAGGAAAGACCCATCCCTTGCCAAGCAGCAACCCTGCCATTTAGGGGAGTCTCTTGATATTTTCTCTTTCTCTCTCCTTTGGTAGAAAGTAAAGTACCATTCCCTCTTCTGCTGCCTGTAGTGGCAGGTGTCCCATGAGAGGGGACTGTTTCCAAAGATCTCAAGAGATAATTTTCATGTTTGACACGGAGAAACTATGACTAGGGGGGCTCCGTTATGGCCCCCCTGTATGCCCCGCCTTGGTTAGTGAGACAAGGCTCCACCTTGGCTGACCTTTGGGTTTGAACCCAGGGGATCAGAGGCCACTTCACATTGCCCTTGACTAACTGGCCCTCACCCTGACAGGTGGGGAACATGCTCAGTGGGGCTCAGGATGATTTCTAAAGAAAGACATGGATCTTCTTTAGGAAACTGTGGTGGACAGTTCCCCGACAGCTCTAATGAAACATATCCTGACCCCAGTGATGGCCATATGACTTGCTTTGGCCAACACAACATTGGTAAGAATGATGTGAGCAAAGGCCTTAAAGCTCTTGTGCATGAGGACATGACCTCTTGGGAGGTCATGTTCAGGTGAGAATGATGGGAGGCCACAGCAGAGAGAGGTCCCAGCAGCAGGAGTGTCCCAGCAGCCCCATGAGTGACCTTAGCTGTACCACGTGGAATAGAACTTCCCAGGAGAGGCCAGTCAACCCCCAGAATCAAGAGAAATATGTGGGTCTCTATGAAAGTCTTGAGACAGGCTATGTTATGGTCCATTATTTCCCTTCCTAGAAACACAGTTGACAGTGTCCTTTTCATCACCCCTGCTGAGTTTCGACTCGCTGGGCTTATCTGTGTTCCCGGGAAGGCTTCCTTTGTTTCCATGCATGTGGATTTTACATTTCTTGATTTTTGTGTATCTCAAAACTTTCGTAAGGACCCATGGAATAAATGACATCCATATAAACACATCCATAAATGACAGCAGAGCTTGCCATGCTATTATAGAGAGACACACATAAGGTGGCTGAGTTGGGCCCCTTACCCAGGGTGGCTTTTGAGTAGGTTCTTTTTTTTTTTTTTTTTTTGAGACAGAGCCTCAAGCTATCCCCCTGGGTAGAGTGCCATGGCATCACAGCTCATAGCAACCTCCAACTCCTGGGCTCAAGCGAGTCTCCTGCCTCCACCTCCCAAGTAGCTGGGACC
>CAUYQV010008286.1:0-12612 GCA_963574575.1 Galagoides demidoff
CCCTACCCCTCCCTTCTCCCCCCAGAGTCGACTCCAGGAACAAGGCAAGTCCCTCTGTTCCCAGGCGCCCTTCTTCCCCCTAGGGTTGCCAAGAACAAGCTTCAGGTACAAGGGAAAAAAGTCCCAAGTTTCACAAAACCCTTAAGTTCTCAGTAGATGAACAATGGTGGGAAACTCACTGAGACTTGATTAATTACTGTTGTATAACCATATCCATTGTGATATGAAATGTGTCCATTGTCAACTGAAATTGTATTAATTATTGTTCCATTGCTGTATCTATGACTACCTGAGTTGTGACCCCCCTTAACCAGTCATGTTTCGCTTCTGTAATATGCTTACACAGAGCCTATAAAAGGTAACTCACACTCTCACTGGGTGCTGACTGTCTCTCGGAGCAGCAGCCCCTGCAGCAGGTAAAATAAATTACCAATTAATTAACCTAACTGGGAGTCGGAGTCTACTTTTCCAGGTTCCCTAAGTTATTTCACTACCCTAATCCAGTGTGGCCTCATTTTAACTTGATTTCATCTGCAAAGACCCTATTTCCAAATAAAACCACATTCACAGGCACTAGGACCTACTTTTGTGGAAAGGGACACACAATTCAACCCACAACAGGAACCAACTTTAAAATGTCCTGATCATGACATCTTTCACATATTCGACTTTGAAAAGTTCATTTTTTTTAACCTATAAAATGAATTAGTTTATAAAATGTGTGACTTTCATGACAACTTTTCATCGGGACTTTATATGGCAACAGGTGCTTAACAAAATTTACTTATAGCCTACAAAAGATCCATCTCTACTGGGCTGGCAGGTTCAAATTCAGCCTGGGCCTGCCAAACAATAATGACAACTACAACCAAAAACTAGTGGGGCATGTGGCGGGCGCCTGTGGTCCCAGCTATTTGGGAGGCTGAGGCAGGAGACTCGCTTGAGCCCAGGAGTTGGAGGTTGCTGTGAGCTGTAATGCCACAGCACTCTACCCAAGACGACAGCTTGAGGCTCTGTCTCAAAAAAAAGATCCATCTCAAAAGCAAGTGAGTCTCTAGATACGTCCCTTCCCTTTCTCACCCCAATCTAGTAAGTTTCCAAGTCCCATCCAGACCGTTGACTATTCTATTTCTCTTCTCCATCCTCTTCCCTCTCCTGGCCACTTGGCACAAGCTCCCCAGGTGGTCCCTCTGGCTCCATTCCTAATCTTTCACCTCCCCTAATACATCATCCATGCTATCATCAGTATTTCCTCTGAGAAGCTCCTTCTAAACTTGTCACCCTAAAAATCATAATAAATCTGCCCCTGATCACTCCCAAGTCCCTGTAGTGGTGATCTTTAATTTTTATGCTTTTAAAAACATTGAGGCCAGGTGTGACAGCTCATGCCTATAATTCTAGCACTTGGGGATCCTGAGCAACATAGTGACACCCAATTTCTACAAAAAAATTTTTTTGAAAACTTTTTTTTGAGCATGTGGGGCAAATTGTACTTTCCAAAGACGGCCACAGCATTATGGCCAATATTAGTATCATTTGATCTGTACTCAACTCCATCACCAAGTACAGTTCATTTTCCCCAGCCTCCTGAATCCAGGTGGGCCCTGTGACCGCTGTGACCAGCAGAACATGGGGAAGTGCGGAAGCAACATTATGCTAATTCCAAGCATACATTTTAACTGGCCAGGCAGCTTCTGTTTACTTCCTCTTGGGACTCCACTTGGAATCCAATCACCAAGCTGTAAGAAGCCCAGATCACATGGAGAGGCACTAGTCAGCAGCCCCGGATGACCCACCAGGCATGGGAAAGAGTCATCTGAAGTATCCAGCCCAGGTGGACCTTCAGATGACCGCTGCCCAAGCAATGGATTGCAATTACATGACAGATCCCAGGCAGAAACTACCCAGCTGAGACCAGACAATCTAGAAACCATGAGAGATAGGAGTAAATTGCTTTAAGCCTACTTGATTTATTAGTTTATTGTCATAAATAACTAAGCTGAGGGGGGGATTGATTAGATAGCAATGTTTGTTTGTTTGTTTGTTTGTTTGAGACAGAGTCTCACTTTATTGCCCTAAGTAGAGTGCCATGTTATCACAGCTCACAGCAACCTCCAACTCCTGGGCTTAGGCAATTCTTTTGCCTCAGCCTCCCGAGTAGCTGGAACCATAGGCACCCGCCACAATGCCTGGCTATTTTTTGTTGTAGTTTGGCCAGGGACGGGTTCGAACCCACCACCCTCAGTATATGGGGCCAGCGCCCTACCCACTGAGCCATAGGCGCTGCCCTAGATAGCAATGTTACCAGCATAGAGGCCTAATATATGCTCACTTAGTTATTTATGACAATAACCCAATAAATCATGCATGGAATAAGAAAGACGAGATAAACATGAAATACTCAGGCATTTTAAATACCTTTTTACCTATAGTTGTTTTCTTGTACCATCCTTGATCAGAGGCCCAATATACACAGGGCCAAGTGATCATTAATAAAGTAGATATAAATCCCACTTTTTTTTTTTTTAATAGCCAGGGCTGAGTTTGAACCCAACATGCTGGCACCCTACCCTTTTGAGCCACAGGCACTGCCCCATAAATCCCACTTTTAAACAGTCTTCTTGACGGTATCAAAATTTTAGGGCATACTTCTTGGCAATTCTGATTAAATCATTGTTGTTTTTATTCCATGCTATGGTTAGTGGAGGATTTATAATAAGAATTGGAAAAATATTATTAATAGCTCTGTTATGAAGAACATGTTTCATTGTTCTATGTGACTAATATTTTCTTTACTGTGGTTTTATTCTTTTATTTTTGTGTTTCTTTTGTTTTCCAGAAACCTTTTCAAGCCAGTTGTCCCCTTTGCAATTAACACCAGATGCCATAATCTGTAAATCTCCTTAACCAGGATCCCATAAACCAGCGCAAATCACAGCCTGTAGACAGAGAGCAAATGCCCGGGGCTATACGGACAGCCCCTCGGGGCAGTGGCAGTGGCATCCTCTCCCTTCAGGAAGGACACTGCTCAAAGTCTGTGACAGTGTGGCCCTGTGACACAGACTGAGCGCATGCCAATCTCTGTGAGTGAAATGTAAGTACAATTTAATTTTTGCTCCACATGTCAGATGAAAAATAAGTATATATAGTAAGTTCTTCTGGCACCCCAGTGGACTCTTACACATCTCGGGGTGTACACGCTCAACTTTTTAAACCCACGGAGCTTGAGGACAAAGAGCAAACTCCTGAGCTTAGTCTGTGAGCACCTCACCTTCTGAGCCTCCCATCTCTCCCTTCCCTCCCTACCCCTCATCCCCATTTGCATTTCCCATTTTCCTCTCTACACAGAGGAACCCCCTCATCCCAGCACCCCCCTCCCAGCTTGGCAAGCCTCTAGGTCACCTCAGAGTACCTTAACAAGGAGTGACAGATGGACAGAGAGGAAAAAAAAAAAAACACCTGAAGATCCTAGATAAAATGATTCATTTTTTTCATTTACTGTTTGGAAATAATGAAGCATATAATTTTGCAGAAGCAGGATCACATAATTTCTAAGAAGGAGAAATCAATCCTAATGAAATGAAGCTGGTTTGTAAAAATCCAGATATTATATCCAGGATTGCTTCGGAGAACTTTCTGTTCTATACCAGTATGTAAGTAGACGCTCTGCTTTCATGAGTTTAGGTTAATCTACTCTGAGGAAATTAACTGCAAAAAGATAAGCCTACCCAAAGCAGAGATAATTTAAGTTTTATTAATGTTCATGAAGTGCCTATTTATAGTAGAATCTACAAGATACAACCATAAAAATAAACTAATTCCATTAAGTACATGATAAATGTGAAAAGGAGAAAATCATTGGTCCATGAATGACACTGAACATAATATATGCACCAAAGGAAAAAAAATAGGTATACTGGAATACAGAGCTCTTTGGAAAAAGTTAATCAAAATGTTTTTCCTGTGAGTGTGACGTATGTTTAAGAAAATGTGATCATGGCTTGGTGCCTGTAGCATAGTGGTTACGGTGCCAGCCACGTACACCGAGGTTGGCAGGTTTGAGGTTGGTAGGCGCCTGTAGTCCCAGCTGCTTGGGAGGCTGAGGCAAGAGAATCACTTAAGCCCAAGAGTTCAAGGTTGCTATGAGCTGTGTGACACCACGGCACTCTACTGAGGGCAACACAGTAAGACTCTGTCTCCAAAAAAAAGAGGAAATGTGATCATTAACTTACTTCTGATATATCCCTTGCAGGGCTAACGGGAAAACTTCTCCACTGTCCTCTGAAGGTCTGGGGAAAAGCACTGACACAAAGCAGATTATTAGGAGAAAAGGCGTACAAATTTATTTGGGCATAGTTTTATGTGACACAGGAGCCTTCAGAATGATATCCCAAAGATACAGAAAGAATTGTCACTTTTTGTGCTTAGGTTCAACAAGGTATGGGCAGCCATGTAGAAATATGATTAGACAAAAAGGGTATGATCTAATGCTGATAGAGGAAGGAGGGAAAGAGGGCAAGAACTCCTCGTCCAGATCATTCTTGGCCTCTCTAACCATGGGTTCCTTCTTTCTGGGTATGGGGTAGGACCCTCTCTGAAATGGGGGTCTTAATGACCTATAGTCAAACAAGATAAATCAGGTAATTTCTTTATGGCCAATTTTTACACAGAAAGGTGCGTGTGTGGTGGGGGACAGTTAAGAGTAATATTTTTAAGTCTGATGACTGGCTTTGAGGAAAAGGAGTCTCGGTTTTTTTTAGAATGACCCACCTTGGGGAAGAAAATTCTATTTTCTATGACTCCGGGGATAATGGAGGGCCAGACATAGAAGGGCAGGAACCCCAACATTCCCTAATCTGAAACTTCTCCAAGAAGTTCCACAGTCCAGCTACTGGGCTGGTGGATTATTGTGTAAGGATTGAATTTCTCAGTCCTGAGACTAGGCCAGGCCAGTTAACAGTTGTGTCTCATTTTAGGCAGTGGGGTTACAGATGGACTTCCACGAAAAGTCAGGCCTCTGTACGATTTAAACAATCAGGTATTTCATATAAAGCCTTTCTTAAGGAAACGAAAGAACAAAAGTTAATGTCTAGAGTTGTCTATAAACTAGTTTTTCTAGAATCTCTGAAGCATCTTCAGATTACAGTGGTGATCTGCTAGATTTTTGGATTATGGTTCAAATTAGGGGTTCAAGTGAACTTTCTGAGTCTACACATCAACAGGAATGAGGGTTGTTTGCAGATTAAGGGGCTGTGGTGATTTCTCTCTGAGCTTTTATCGGGCTGCCTACCTTCAGAATGCAGGATTTCAGAAAAAAGTTTTAATTTCAGAAAAATTTGAAAATGCTAGGGCACTCTTATGTACAAAATCTTCTCGTCTTTCTCAGTATCATCCATATTTAATTCTCTCTTTGGTTGCTGATCATAGGAAGGTTCCTGGTTGGAAGCCAGACGTCCGGCTCTTTCTCTATTAACTACTTAGATGAGAAATATCATCATGACCACAATTTTTTCCATATGATTTAGCACTTGAAAGATAAAGGATATGGAAAGGTTAAACACTGATGAAAGACCTACAGATGTTTTCGAAAATATTCTTTCATTTCTACAGTAGGTGTGATGATTAATTTCGTGTATCAACTTGGTTAGGCTATGTTGCCCAATTGCTTCAAACCCAAGACTAGATGTTGCTGTCAAAGTGTTAGTTAGATGTGATTACCATTTAAATCAGGATATTGTGAGTAAAACAGATCACCTTCCACATTGTGGGTGGGCCTCATCCAATCCAGTCTGAAGAGGTAAAAACAGACTGAGGCTTCCAGAAGAAGGGGAAATGTGGTTTCAAGATTACAAAATAAAAACACTGCTTGGCCTAGACCCGTGCAGTGACTCACATCCATAATCTGGGAGGTCCAGGTGGGTGGATTGCTTGAGCTCAGGTACTCAAGGCCAGCAGGACCAAGAGCAAGATCCCGTCACTACTAAAAACAGAAAAGCTAGCCAGATATGGTAGTACACACTTGTAGTCCCAGCTATTCTGGAGGCCGAGGCAAGAGGATTGCTCAAGCCCAAGAGTTTAAGGTTACTCTGAGCTATGACTCTGTCTCAAAATGACAACACCAACCAAACCACAACAACAATACAAAAACAACACTATGTGGCCTGCCTGCAAATATCGGACCCAGAACTATGGTATCAACTCTTAGCAGGATTTCCAGACTGCCAATTTGCCCTATGGACTCCAGACTTCCCAACTCCAATAATCACATGAGCCAATTCCTTAAAATAAATGGCACTCACATGCTCTCTCATGCATTCTCACCCTCGCCATATATGTCCTAATGGTTCTGTTTCTTGGAAGAACCCTTCCGAATTCAGTAGACTTGGAAACTACTAAATAAAAAGCTGTCAAGAAATTATAAAAACTTCTTACCTGCCTGTCAAATAAGGGATAGAATAATCAGAAACCACATATAATCTTGAAACCCCATTTCAATTGTAAGTTACAATCCCTAATTAAAATTTTTACCTATAATAACAGTCATTTCCTTGGAATTACATTTCATCTCTTTTATGATGAAATGACCAAAAATCCAGTAATAAGAAAGAAGAGAATTCAAGGTGATCTAGACAGACAATGATGGGGAAACTGAGAATGTTACAGTTTATCCTCAGAAGTCTGCCAGTGACTCCAGCTAAAGATGTGCTAACCGCATGCACCTGTCTCTGCATCTTTTTAGGAACTTTCTGAAGCAGGATTATTTTAAAAATCAAATCCATAAGGAAAGGAGAATGGGAGATGTGGAACAAAGTAACAGACTTAAGAAGCTCATCTCTGCTTGCCAACTTAATTTCACAAAGCCCTGACTCTGTGGCAACAACCCGCAGCTCTCCAGAAAGATGCTTTGAAGACAAAACAGGATGAGCACGCCTCCCCTGCCCTCTCCCCTGTATCTCCTGCCTGAGTCATTATAGTCCTTAAAGGATAATCAGCCCAGTCCTTGCCTTCTCCTATACATAAGATAACATCTGACAGGGTTGGTGATACGGGTCTCTACTCTATAACCACCTGTGCTCTTCACCCAAACCTTAATGTGATTCTGCTTTAATGTAAGTTGGGAGCAAGTCTGATGTGATCTTGCACATACCCCTGCACCTGTATGTAAGCTGTGGGCTAAAGACCCGAGGCGCAGCCATCTCCAGAGCCTCTCTAAAGGGCTACGAGCCTCCATCTGTGGGCCTCAGTAAGGTTTCTGAGTCTAACTAGCTTTAATTCTTTAAAGCTTGACATTTTGGCTCGGCGCCTGTGGCTCAATCGGCTAAGGCGCCAGCCACGTACACCTAAGGTGGCAGGTTCGAATCCCCAGCCCAGGCCCTCCAAACAATGATGGCTGCAACCAAAAAATGGCCGGCTGTTGTGGCGGGCGCCTGTGGTCCCTGCTACTCAGGAGGCGGAGGCAGGAGACTCGCTTGAGCCCACGAGTTGGAGGTTGCTATGAGCTGTGATGTCATGGCAGTCTACTCAGGGGGACAGCTTGAGGCTCCGTCTCAAAAAAAAAAAAAGCTTGACATTTTTCTTTAGTTGACAGAGATAAGTCAGTAACAGTGAGTGACACCCTCCCATTTTGGAAGGTGGAAGGCTAACAGTGGAGAGGTAACTAACATTGTAGGGTGGAAGGAACTGAAACCATAGTGCCCAAAGAAGATATTAACAAGAAGCCAATTTTTTTAGCGCTCTCAAAAAGGCTCAGAATAGAGGCACCAGGGACTTTTGATGAAAAATCAGTATAATCATTTTTTTGTCTCAAAAAAAACAAGAGTCTCACTCTGTCACCCTGGGTAGAGTGCTGTAACATCACAGCTCACAGCAACCTCAAACTCTTGGACTTCAGTGATTCTCTTACCCCAGCCTCCCAAGTAGCTGAGACTACAGGCACCTACCACAATGCCCAGCTATTTTTTTGTTGCAGTTGTCATTGCTGTTTAGCTGGCCCAGGCTGGGATCAAACCTACCAGCCTTGGTATATGTGGCCAGGCGCCCTAACCACTGTGCTACAGGTGCTGAACCTGTTTAATCGTTTCTTGAATGACATTAACTTGGCAGAGGACAACTAGTAATACTTTTTCTCTCAATATCACCTTACAAACATTCTTCTTAAAATCCACCTTCCCCCTCTGGAGATGATCAGACTGGGTCTATGGGTTGTTTCCAGGTATTTCTAATAAAACTTTTTTTCCCCCAGAGTCATTGTTGTTAGCATGTTTGCCCCATTCAACTCTGGAACTGCAAACTGTACCCCCTAAAGACTTCTATCTTGGTTCCCATCACAGGCAGCACCCACCAGCCCTGACTGTCCCAGGGAGAGGCATACACCAGACAGCACAAGACAGGTGTCCCCAAGCTCCAGACACTCTTTAGGCAAAGCAGCCTTCTCACATAGGTTTTGGTGAGTTTTGTGTTGGGGGAATGGAGAGTCACTTCCTCCCCTCCTCCAAGGTAAAGAAGGTTTCAGAAATATCAACCCTCCCTGCTTCACCAATAATTATTTGTGAAATTTCATCACAAAATATGACTACTTGGTATGGAAACCACCCTTACCAACTGATGAAGGGGTGCAAGGCAAGAGCTAGAGTCAGGGCCTCCAGAACACTGCAAAGGAGCGGCTTAGCCAAAATAAGGAGAAGAACCAGCCATCGGCTGCTCATTTGTTTCTTCTTTACTGCAGAGTAGTTTTTGAGTTATCTTCCAGGCCCTGCATTCCAGAAACAGACCCACCCATCCAAGGAATTGACCCAATTGGTCTTGAACCCCCCACCCAAGGTCCTACATTCCAGTACCTGACCAACCTGGACAGCAGGCCAAACCAAAGGACTGAGGGCTCCACCTTGAAATCAGCCATTTAGCAGAGCCTGGTTACCTAATCCTATGCCCAACAAACTGCCTTTAAAAACCTCTTCGGCACCTGTGGCTCAAGTGGCTAAGGCACCAGCCACATACACCTGAGGTAGCAGGTTAGAATCCAGCCCGGGCCCGCCAAAACAACAATGATGGCTGCAACCAAAAGATAGCAGGGCGTTGTGGCGGGCGCCTGTGGTCCCTACTACTTGGGAGGCTGAGGCAAGAGAATCGCTTAAGCCCAGGAGTTGGAGGTTGCTGTGAGCTGTGATGCCATGGTACTCTACCCAGGGGGACAGCTTGAGGCTCTGTCTCAAAAAAAAAAAAAAAAAAAAACCTTTTGTCTCCAGTTCTTGGAGAGGCAGATTTGAGAAATTCCTTCTGTCTCCCTGCTTCGTGCTATGTGGAATAAAGGCCTTCCCAGCTGTGAACCCTGCTGTCTCTGGGTGTTGGTGTCCTTCTGGGCAGTGGGCAGATGAACCTGTTTGGGAGGTAACAGCGTAAGGAATGCTTTGAATTCATGGACATTAGAGATCAGAAAGCCTTTGGAAAGGGTTTTCTCTCTACATAAAACCAGACTGAACTGATCAAAAGAGCAGAGGGGCCAAGGGACTTCCTTTTCCCTCCGAGTTATCTCAACATATTGCAGAAAAGACGAGGGAAAACAGGAGCAGACCTGGCCCAAATCATTTCAAAGGCAACACCTGTCTCTCAGGCTAATTAACAAGTCAATCTATTTCCCATATAGTCATCTTCCCTAGCACCTGTTTATAACATCGATACTCCACACCCTCCCTGCTCCCTCTTAAAAGGCAGGTGTCATTGAGATATGGGGTAATGATGCTTGTGATTCTCCCCAGGTGCTTGGTATTTGGAAACAACATCCTCTTATTACTCTGCCTGAATTGTAAGTTGATCTTTCAGCAATTATTTTGGGGGGGGAGGCAAGTTTCCCCTCACCCCTACATTTCCAAATAATCCCCTTCTTTCCTTCTTCTCAATCTTTAGCCTTCTCTTAAATATAAATCAGAGGTGAATGGTAGGTAAAGCCTGCAGAATCAGTTTAATCAGCCTTTAAAAAGTTGTTTAGGCTGGACTCGGTGGCTCACGCCTGTAATCCCAGCACTCTGGGAGGAAAAGGAGGGTGAATCCCTTGAGCTCAGGAGTTCAAGACCAACCTGGGCAAGAAGAGTAAGATCCCATCTCTACTAAAAATAGAAACAACCAGCAGGTGTTGTGGCACACACTTATAGTGCCAGCTACTTGGGAGGCTGAGGCAGGAGGATCACTTGGGCCCAGGAGTTTGAGACTGCTGTGACCTAGGCTGACACCACTACACTCCACCCAGGAGGACAGAGTGAGACGCTGTCTCAAAAAAAACTTTTTTTTAGATGTGTCAAACATGTCTATTTGGAATGTGGAGCCTCAATGAAGACCACAGTCCCATTTAACACCCTGTTTCCACATATACCCAGCCCAGCCCAGCCAGTGACTACTTTTTCCAGCAGGAAACTATTCACTGCAGAAACAAACCGCAAAAGACCCAGGCTGGGGGGATTTAATCCTATTCTGGGGGGGGGGGGGGGATTAGGTGAAAATCTACATACCAAATAGTGAGGCCTCAAGTCCCCCATCCCTGCTGGGTTTGCAGAATTTTGATAGGAAATACTAGGATTGCAGGAGATTACAGGATTCATCTTGGGAAAACTGCATTACACCCTGAGAAA
The DNA here is from genome assembly GCA_963574575.1 of Galagoides demidoff. Taxonomy (NCBI): domain Eukaryota; kingdom Metazoa; phylum Chordata; class Mammalia; order Primates; family Galagidae; genus Galagoides; species Galagoides demidoff. The sequence continues at coordinate 10,623 of CAUYQV010008286.1, forward strand.
AGACCTGGAGTTAATGACATCTAGGCATTGGCCAAGTCACGCCCAGGTGTTATTGTTGGTGCAACTGAAACAAACAGTGAAAGCACCAAGCAGGCACACAGAGCTTCTGGACGGGTTTCTTAACGCCCCATTCTTAAATGGTAAATGGGTAACCACGGGTCACAAGATAGAGCCTCAAATATTAGAGGAGAGTCTCCTCCGTGAAAAAGGGAGACTTCACTTTCACCCCCACCTCCTCCAAAGAAATCAGAGACAAAAAAGGCAGGGCAAGGCAAGGAGCCGAAACTTTTGAGACAAAGTCGCACTTGGTCACCCTCGTGGCATCACAGCTCACAGCAACCTCAAATTCTTGGGCTTAAGCAATTCTCATGCCTCGGCTTCCCAAGTAGCTGGGGTTAACTACCTTTATTATTTTTTTTAAATTTACAGAATTACAGGGAAGATATTACATCCATAAAAAAGAACATGATACTCTTTTTTTTTTTTTTTAAGAGACAGGGTGTCACTTTATCACCCTAGTAGAGTGCTGTGGCATCACAGCTCACATCAACTTCCAACTCCTGGGCTTAAGCGATACTCTGACTTCAGCCTCCCAAGTACCTGAGACTAGAGGCGCCCACCGAAACGCCCGGCTATTTTTTTTTGTTGCAGTTTGGCCAGGGCAGGTTCGAACCTACCACCCTCAGTATATGGGGCTGGCGCCCTACCCACTGAATCACAGGCACTGCCCAGAACATGATACTCTTTTTTAAAAGGGATTAATCAGATTGGACCTGGTGGCTCATAATCCCAGCACTTTGGGAGGCCAAGAGAGGCAGATCTTTTTCAGGCCAAGAGTTTGAGACTAGCCTGGGCAACATAATGAGACCTTGTCTCTACAGAAAAGTTAAAAGTTAGCCAGGCATGGTGGGTGCCTGTCTGTAGTCCAGGCTACTCAGAAGGCTGAGGCAGGAGGATCACTTGAGGCCCAGACTCTGAGGTTCACCTCACCATTAAATGGATGATTTGGGGACGGGGGTCAGAGAGGTCCCCCAGTTTCCCTTAGTCACATCAGAACAAGAGTATGTCTAGCTGAGTCCTACAGGGTGTATCTCAGCCCCCCCCCCCCAAGAAGGCTTCTCCGCATCTCGGTTCTCAGCACCAAAATGAGAGGTTAAGGACCAAAAATGAGAAATTATTCTGTGAACAAAAGGAATTGGGAGTCCAGGTTATGCGTGGGCAACACGGCCTTTATTCCACTCGGGTGTGAGTGAGCTGAGTCCAAGAAAAGAGTCAGCACGTGGGTGAAGGTGGATGGGAATATAAAAGGTCGGAGGGGTAGGTAGAGACTGGTACATCCATTTCTTCCTGGAAGGGGTGCTCTATTTGGGCAGGTTCTTACATTAGGCCCTATCAGAGGTCTAACATCACAGCAATAGAAGTTTAAGAAGAAGAAAAGAGAGACAGTTGAGGGAGAAGAAATCATCAAAAATAGAGGACCAGAAAATTTCCTAGGATAATGACCCATGTCATCAGAAAGTTTACAAAAGTGGCAATAAAGAAGAGACCCTGAATACTTGGAGAAATAACAAAGAACAAGTTACACGTAAGACATGTAACTTCTCGGCTCGGCGCCTGTGGCTCAAGTGGCTAAGGCACCAGCCACATACGCCTAAGGTGGCGGGTTCGAATCCAAAACAACAATGACGGCTGCAACCAAAAAATAGCCAGGCATTGTGGTCCCAGCTATTTGGGAGGCTGAGGCAGGAGACTCACTTGAGCCCAGGAGTTAGAGGTTGCTGTGAGCTGTGATGCCACAGCACTCACTACCCAGGGCGATAGCTTGAGGATCTGTCTCAAAAAAAAAAAAAGGCTCGGCACCTGTGGCTCAATCGGCTAAGGCGCCAGCCACGTACACCTAAGGTGGCGGGTTCGAATCCCCAGCCCGGGCCTGCCAAACAACAATGATGGCTGCAACCAAAAAATGGCCGGGCGTTGTGGCGGGTGCCTG
>CAUYQV010008287.1:0-26228 GCA_963574575.1 Galagoides demidoff
TGGAGTTAGGTGATATCTCAAAGTAGTTTTGATTTGCATTTCTCTAATAATTAAGGATGGTGAGCATTTTTTCATATATCTGTAGGCCGTGTGCCGATCTTCTTCAGAGAAATTTCTCTTCAAGTCCCTTGCCCACCCTGAGAGGGGGTCACTCGTTTTCTTCTTGCTAATACGTTTAAGTTCTCTATGGATTCTGGTTATTAAAGCTTTGTCGGAGACATAACCTGCAAATATTTTCTCCTACTCTGTGGGCTGTCTGCATGCCCTACTTACTGTGCTCTTGGCTGTGCAGAAGCTCTTTAGTTTAATCAGGTCCCAATAGTGTATTTTTGATGTTGTTTCAATTGCCCGTGGGGTCCATCTCAGAAAAAAATCGCCCAGACCGATTTCTTCAAGTGTTTTTCCTGCACTTTCTTTAAGTATTTTTATGGTTTCATGTCTTAAGTTTAAGTCCTTAATCCAGTGAGAATCTATCTTAGTTAATGGTGAAAGGTGTAGGTCCAGTTTCAGTCTTCTACAGGTCCCCAGCCAGTTTGTCCAACACCATTTGTTAAATAGGGAATCTTTTCCCCATTCAATGTTTTTAATTGGTTTATCAAAGATAAGGTAACAGTAGGTAGCTGGATTTATCTGTTGGCTTTCTATTCTGTTCCATACATCTACCTATCTGTGAAGAAGCATTTCAAAACTAGCATAATGAAAAATTGTCTAACTCTAAATATTATTTAGATTTAGATGCTATAATATAATCACACATGTGATTTCAGGAAGATTTTTTAATTACTCCAAATCATTTTCTTTCTTATGATGGAAATTCTGATGTTTACCTGGTATCCTCAATAGATGTAAATATCTTGTGGAAAGCCGGGTGCAGTGGCTCATGTCTGTAATCTTAGCACTCTGGGAGTCTGAGGCTGGTGGATTACTTGAGCTCAGGAGTTCAAGACAAGCCTGAGCAAGAGTGAGACCCCATCTCTGCTAAAATAATAGAAAAATTAGCCTGACGTGGTTGTACATGCTTGTAGTCCCAGGAACTTGGGAGACTGAGACAAGAGGATTGTTCAAGCTCAAGAGTTTGAGGTTTCTATGAGCTATGATGCCAAGGCAATCTACTCAGGGTGACAAGAGTATGACTCTGTCTCAAAAACAAACTGTGGTATATACATACCATGGAATACTATTCAGCCATTAAAAAAGATGGAGACTTTACATCTTTTACATTTATCTAGATGAAGCTGAATACATTCTTCTTAGTAAAGCATTGCAAGAATGAAAAAATAAATACCCAATGCACTCCATACTACTATGAAATCAATATGTAAACATATGCTCATATGAACAGTGAAACACAAATATAGTCCACTATGGGCAGGGGGAGCTGGGAGGGGGAAGTGGGGGAGGATGATAGGCAAAAGGAAGAGAGGGCATGAGGTGGGATCTCACCTAATGTGCACATTGTGAGGGTGTATAACACTCCCCCTGGGGGAGGGGTTCTTTTCCAAATGGAACTTTACCCTGGAAGTGAGAACAATGTAACCTAAAAATTTGTACCCTCATGCTAATTTGAAACAAACAAACAAACAAACAAATATCTTTATGTATATATTGCTCTAGGTAATGATTTGGACCCATTTTAAAACATATTGAAGGTTTTATAAAATATCCCGAATCCAAAATGTGAGGTTGCTGAGTCATGTCAAGTTGAGACGGAAAGAAAATGAGTAGGATGAAAAGAAACCTCCAGGACAAGCACAGTGTAGCTGCACACCTCCCACCACATTCCAAGTCAGAGAGGACCCAGCAGGGATATCGCTTCAGAGGAAATACTCTAGAAGACAAGACAAGGACAAACAGAGCCAAAGTGGGTTGCCTTTTAGAGCCAAGAAAGACAACTGGTTTCATGGAAGTCCAAAAATATTAATAATGTGACTGTGGTACTGAAACACTGGACTGATTGCTTATCAATTAACAATAAGATGAGATACCGAGGACCACCCAGTAGGAACCCTAAACACAGCAGCATTCAGAAGTGGGCCTATGGACCCTTTGTCCATTGAGGTTTTCATCTTATTCTCTTCTAAAGTTAGAATTGTGGCTCGGCGCCTGTGGCTCAATTGGCTGAGGCGCCAGCCACATACACCTAAGGTGGCGGTTCGAATCCCCAGCCCAGGCTGCCAAACAACAGTGATGGCTGCAACCAAAAATGGCCGGTTGTTGTGGCGGGCACCTGTGGTCCCAGCTACTTGGGAGGCGGAGGCAGGAGACTTGTTTGAGCCCAGGAGTTGGAGGTTGCTATGAGCTGTGATGCCATGGCACTCTACCCAGGGGCATAGCTTGAGGCTCTGTCTCAAAATAAATAAATAAATAAAGTTAGAATTGTGACTTAACCAGGCTTGTTGTTTTATAGTTTTCATCCTACTGAAAGTTCTGAAAAATGTATCACACTTCTAGGTGTCCACTGTTAGCACCCCCAAATACTTGCCATATTTCCCACCCTCCATGCAGACTGTCTGCTCCTTTCCCCACCCCCTTCTCCAGGCCAAAAAAGGGGCAACAGCACTCATCTGAGTGGCCAGCATTTCTGGAAGCAAAGCCCAGAAGAGAAATTCACATATTTTTTACCTTGGTAGAGTTATTAACGTCTCTTGTTGTCTAGAATATTATAAATTATTCTACTAGAATATGAGTGAACTTGAACTTAGTTCCCAGGGAATAATTAAGATAATTTGAGGAGCCCAAATTCTATTGTATACATATTATTGAGTTGAACATATCATAAAAGTGATTTATAAGCTGATGTAAGCCATATGACACTTTTCAGGGAAATAAAGTTCAGATCAAGGGTCTTGCTTTCCAAATTCTTTTTTTTTTTTTTTTTTTTTTGAGACAGAGTCTCAAGCTATCCCCCGGGTAGAGTGCTGTGGCATCACAGCTCACAGCAACCTCCAACTCCTGGGCTCAAGCGAGGCTCCTGCCTCAGCCTCCCAAGTAGCTGGGACCACAGGTGCCCACCACAATGCCTGGCCATTTTTTGGTTGCAGCTGTCATTGTTGTTTGGTAGGCCGGGCTGGATTCAAACTCACCACCTTAGATGTATGTGGCTGGCGCCTTAGCCACTTGAGCCACAGGGGCTGAGCCTCCAAATTTCATTCTTATTTGAAAAATTCTCTGAACTGATGAGTTTCACATTTGTAAGTTTAGTTTAAGAGTGAAACTAAGAAACAAAAATAGTCTTCCTCTTACCCACAGGGATGTATTTCAAGACACCCAGTGAATGTCTAAAACCACAGATAATACTAAAGCCTGTATACTACAATAAAGTTTAATTTGTAAATTAGGCACAGTAAGTGACTAATGACATTAACTGATTAAAATAGGACAATTATAATGACATGCTGTAATAAAAGTTATATGAATGTGGTCTGTTGCTCTTAAAATATCCTGTACCGTATTGTGGGTAACTGAAAGTATGGAAGCGAAACCAGAGATAAAGGAGGGTGATGTTCATAATTTCCTAGCATTTAACACAGTGTCTGGCACATGATATACATTCAGTAAAGATTTATCAAATGAATGAATTTGATTTGTAAAACAGCAATTAATTCTATTATAAATTCTTAACTACTAATATTTTACATTTTTTGTTAGCCCAAGGTCTCCAATAATATACTTAGACAAATGTCAAATGCATCACTTAATATTGTTATGTCTACCATCATTTAGAATAAAATAAGTGGTCATAAAATAAATGGCACAACAATATGGGAATCTATTACCTTTAGTATTGGGAGGCCCAAAGACTCGATCTCCATTTCGCAAGTGTTTGTTTTCAGATAATTAAACCTTGGCACTTTATGTTATCACTCCAGAGTGATGGCTAGGCAACCATGACTTCTGTTATGCTGTAACTCCCAGGCATGTAAGTCACTGGTCTTGCTGAAGTTTTTTCTTATACATAAGGGTTGATTTTTGCAGCATGACACTGCCATGTCACCAATGCTTTGGCTGTTGTAGATATCAATGACTAGATACTTATCATAAATTAGTGATACTGGACAATCTATGTATATGCAGAAAATAAAGGAAATACCTTTACCTCTAAACTTTTCACTTTTGTAAAGGGAATACACAAGTATCTTTATTTGCCTAACCAAATAGTAAAGAAATTATCTTTTTCATTTTTTCATCTGGCTTCACGAAAAATATTAAGCTGCATTTTCTTTGTTGGAAGCAATTTATACTATATTAATGAAAAACCCATAGTTTGTAGTGGATATTCTGGAATAAGCTTTTCAGTTTCTCTTTTATTGTGACTTTATGGCTTTTTGGTTGTATTTTATATGTTTATGTACTCTTCGCGTCTCCATGTTTCATTTTTTAACTTCTGAATTATGTATTGTGAAGCTGCATAAAGAAAGAACTATTGAAGTGGAAAACTGGCATATTAGAGTGAATATAACTTGGTCCCCAATCACAAACTTCAATGATACTTTGCGTTGTAGCATGTAACCATACCTAGCTTAATTTAACTCGTGCTCCTGAGTATAAATTTCAGGGATCTGGTCCATGGTCCAAGGTGATGAGATTAATACATTCTCTTTAAGAAATTCAATCCACAAATGTATATTGGGAATTGCATGTGTTCTTAGTTTGATTCAACCCCTGTATTACACATGCTGTTTGATTTTATTGGAGCATAAAATCATGCTATTTGATTTGATTTGATCTTTATTTTTCTTAAGAAATATTTCCATATATTCACTATTCTTCTCATAAAATCCTATGTCCATTCATGTGTCCTGCCATGTCCATTTACTCTATGGAATCATTACTTTATCAATTTGAGCTATATATTGTCTTTTCAGAATGAAGTTTTAATAGTTCACTCTGTCCCTGGGCCATCTAAAGCATTCTCTTTGTGGCAAGAGATAAAAGAAGATATGATGCTTCTGAAATATTTCCTAAATGAAGTTCAACTAACCAACCTCACTTAATTTCCTCTTTTATAAAATATTTCTTGTTCACCAATTAGGTTTGTTTGCCTTTTCAGCATTGAGCGCCTAATTGCTACTCACTGGTATAACGTAAACAACCCAAATGTGTGAATTTAAAAGCAGAGGTGATGTCGGTGGCATGGTGGTAAGCATAGCTGCCTTCTAAAAGGCAGGGGAGAGGAGACACATAAAATTATTTCCATTCATTAATTTGCTGTGAGCCCCTTCCCAGAGGTTTGCATACCATCTCTCTGGCCCTCTTGCCACCTGTTCTCTCAAGGATTCTCCTGGAACTTCAAGGGAAGCTCTCATACAGATAATGTTCCATTTGATTTTGTCTGTGCTAATTGTTCTCTGTGATGCAAGCACTCAGAAATCACCTTAACTTATAAATCAGACATTTTTTTTTTAAAAAATGGGATTATAAAATCTATCCAATTAAATATTCTTGGTAATATTTTATTTTACTCTTTTTTTTCTTTTGTCACAAATAATGCACTTTATTACAGAAATCACAGATAAAGAATAGTAAGAACCCCAAATCATCTATATTCTTAACCTTACACCCAGAAATCATCACTGACAGCAGTGTATACAATTTAGATCCTTTTATAGTGTTTACATATATTTAAATAAATCAATTTTGCATATAGCTGTACTTATTTTTCTATGAGATCATAATGTAAAACTATTTGCATCTTTTTTTTTTAAATAAGTACTTATTTCTTGAATACCTTTCTTTTTTTTAAAATTTTATAGGAGTTTATTAATTAGAGGCAATTTGGTTGACTTTTTGGCTGTAGATGTCATTGTTTGGCAGGCCCAGGCTGGATTTGAACCTGTTAGCTCTGGTGTATGTGACTGGCGCCCTAGCTGCTTGAGCTACAGGCACCTCCTTGAATGCCTTTCTTATTTGATAAATATTTTCTTTTATTTTTTGTTACAGAAGGGCTGTACTTTCTTTAACCAAACTCCCATCTTTTCTCCCGTCTTTTCTGTTATATTTAAATCTTTAGTATTATAAAGTACTAACATTTTCATGAACTAATTTTGCACATAATTCTTTATTATTTCCCAGGGGCATTTTCTAGAAAGTGAAAACATTTGGTAAAAGAAATTATTGATAATTTTTCTAAGGAGGTACTCTCTACCTCTTTTGAAGAATAACTAGGGTGCAGGGCTCCTGTAGTTCCAGCTCCTTGGGAGGCTGAAGCAGGAGGAACGGGTGATCCCAGGAGTCTGAGGTTGCAGTGAGCTATGATCATGTCACTGCAGTCTCCTCAGATGGCAGAAGAAAAAAAAAAAAAAGAATAACCAAGGGACTGATGAACTGGCCCATTAAGTATCTGAGTATTTTGCCTTCATAGAAGGCAAAGTAAAACCCATTTCAAACTTTGTGACTTCTTTCATTTTCCCAGCTTAGGGGAGCCTGAGCTTTCTTAAGAGATCATACTGGCAGAAAGAACAACAGGTGCCTACAAATAAAGATTGAACTATATAAGATTGCCACTTTTAGATGTCAAAATGACTGAAAATTGTCAATTTCATGTAAAGTCACTTTATCTGATTGTGCAAATGGCTTTTTCACTTTTCCAACTTGCTTAGAGTATTTTGCCGTTCTTATGTGTTTGGGGTGCCCTGAAGCAATTTTTATTGGGGGCCTGTGATAGAAACTCTGGTTTGTCATTTCCAAAGGAGTTAACTGGCCTTTGTTCGGTGTATGCATTACTTTGAGTAAAATAAGCCTGAAATATTTCAGTAGGTTCTAGATATGTTTTTAACAACCTTAAATTGTATTAAAAGAGAGGAATAGGCAAGCTCGAACTTAGTTTAAAGATGCACATGGTGGGCGAGAGAATGTTCTGATTTCATTTTAAGGAAGAAATGATTTCAAAGCATCTGGGTGCTCTGGGCCACCTAAACAGACAGATGCTAGCAGTTATACCTTCGGCTCAGAATTTACAATTATGGAAATTCCACATTGGCATGCCGTGCGGGCTAACATAAAGGTACTGTAACATACGCCTATGAGGAAAATATAGAACTTTCATGCATCAAATGAGCAAGGCTTGACAGGCAGTTCCATTTTGATATGGGTCATGCTGCTGATAACTACTGTGCTTTTTAAAGGTTACATTTTAAAGGTTACATTAATGCTGAAGTTGTGCATGAAGATGAGTATCCTGTGTAACCATAAACTTTATATTTCATTCATCTCTTGTCATCTTAAAAATATAGTTAGTGATACAAATGGGACATAACATTTTGAAGAGCTCACTTGGTATGATAAGGACTTGCCCAACCAAAGTACCATTTTTTTCTGAGTGGTAATTCCATTAAAGGGAAAAAAAAATTCATATGGCCTATTTCTTTCCTATCTGCTTTCAATCATACCACAATATTATGAAACAAATTGCTACTAACAGTACGGCTGTCACAATCAGGAATGAAAATGGTAAGCCCATAGAGGCAAGTGATTGGCACAGCACAAGTTTTTTTTTTTTTTTAATCAATTACACCACTCAACAAAATACCAACGTTTTAAAGGGCTCTACAAAGTCATCAACTAAGATGCACCCCATTCCTTCACTGAACTTTGGGATGTCCTCATGGAGCTTCCTTCTAGAATTCAGCAATAAACAGATCAGAAATTCAAGAGCGGTGAATCATAATTCTTGCCTATACATTGCTCAGTTGCCTCTAAGAAAACATTAAATTTTTACAGGGCCGTAGTAATCGTATGTATAAGATGGAGCTAACCAGGACCAATTTAACTAGAAAAGTATCTTCTACTACTATCAACCTCAGGAGGAACCGTACGGTCTGTATTTGTTAACCATTTGGGAATTGTTATAAACATCTCCCCTCAATGTTATATGACAAATCTTAAAAAGTGATTCATTCATACATTCACCTCAGATTTCCTGAGCACATATTGTGTGTTAGGTACTACCCTGGAAGTGCTGAAGATAAAGCAGGGAACTGGATGGACATAGCCCCTCTCGTATCGAAGTTGCATTTCTATGAGGAAAACTTAAGAGAGTCATTGACTCTAGTTTCATCCCTGGTTCTCATTGCTCCCCAGTAGTCTATGGGTCAAAGTTTAAGATTCAGTTATTGAGCTGAATATTCAAATTGTTCACTGGAGTCCCACACTCTTTGGATTAGGGGGGGAGTGATGAGCAGAGGCAGACCCTCTGCCATTAATAGGGGGTAGATCTCACCATAGCAATTCCACTTTTAACCATTTTGTGTACTATAAAAATTTTGTTTCGGAGGCGGATAGCATTCTACCATTTTGTAGAAAAAGGAAGAAACTCTCCCTATTTAAAAAAAAAATCGTTGATCTTTCAAATAGGGCTATTGAGAAATAGAGTAATTAGAAAATTATTTAAAGTGTCGAAATAGCAGCACACCGAGGGTTCCAACCTGGGTCTCCTAAGAATTAGTCCAGGGTTCTTTGTATTTGCCATTCAATTACTCAGGCACATATTCAGCTCCCTTGGAGAGACTTACAATTTTTAGCCTTTAAAAATTATAATTGTAGAGCTAGAAAAATGTTGAGAGTTATTTAATGCAATCCCCATACTATATAATAAAGATTTTGCAAACTATGGACTGCAGTCCATTACTTGATCAAGAAATAGATTTAAGTGGCAACCAGCATATATACATGTACATACTACATATATCATGTGTATATACAGGGTGGCCGTAAGTTTGTGTGCAATTTAAAACAGACAACTATTTTAAATTGCACATGAACTTTATGGCCACCTGTGTGTGTATGTGTTGGGGGGAGAGAGAGAAGAGAGAGAGAAAGAGAATATATTCATATTCTTATGATATACTATGCTATATTACATATATAGTATATATATTTATATGATAAAAAAGAAAAGAACAGAAAACATCAGAATGCATACCATGAGGTAAGAATAACTTAATAAAACTTGTAAATGAATATACATATATATATATATATACACATACCTTTGCATATACATGTATATATACAAATGCACATGTATATATACATTTGTGTATACATGGTCATTAATAAATGTACTTCTATGGGTCATGATCCAAAAATTTCAAACACTATTGAACAAAGAAATCCTTTACCATTATTACAGGATAAAGACTTTAAAACTCTAATAACAGAGCCACAGAATTCTCATTCCTTCTCTGGAGAGCCCTTTCTAGTTTTTACCAGATGAAAGTAGACATAAAGCTTTATCCCTTGGTCATAAGTTATATTTTTGTCTATTAACCATTCATTATTTCCTCAATAGGTCCCTCTGTGACAACTTCCAGAACTTTCTTCATTCTGGGTGGCTTCAATGGCTCTCTTAGAATGAGATGTACTTAATTAAAAATAAATCTCTTGCAAGAATCAGCTATATAATGAAAATGAAGGACTTCTTGTTCAATATGTAAATTGCAGAATAGCAGCTGTAGAACGTTCACCAAGCATGGAGTCCTTTTTAGCACAGGGCCCTGTGCAATATTGCAGGTTACATGCCTGTGAATTTGGCCTAGCCTCAATGTACAGGCCAACCATGACAAGTACCCTAGGCCTTCTGCTGCTTGTGTTTCAGGGATCACTCCATTTTTGCACTGCAAGAGCTCAATATTTCCAGAGTGACTGCCAACTGCAAAGGTTCCTCCCCTGCAGAAACTCCATCTGCTCTAACACTGGGAAGAACTCAGGCTGCTTTGTGCATGCCCCTTCCCCCTGGCCATGCACCCCCTTGTGCCTCTGCTCCTCAGACATGGAGGTCTTTGATGTGAAATTTCATGCTCAATCTCATGGTAGCCAGACCCATGAGTTATGCGGTACTTGGGGTTCCAAAGACAGCAGTGTTCATTACTCCTGACTACTGAGTTCATTTAAGAAATGTTTCATTCAAAGACTGGGTTGCTCATTAAAATCCACTAAATTAGTAAGATATCTCTAAAACAAATATTTTTGTAAATTTTTTGTAAGTATGCAAAAATCCAACACTTTATCATGACTAAATAGATATTACTAAATACTTAGAGTGCTGTGAAAAGACTAATTCACACCTACAAATGAATAAAAATAAGGTTATTTCATCCTCAAATAATAAAGGCATTCCACTTTATCTTAAAAGGATGTCATGAGTCAGAAAACCTTAATTTGTTTTAGATCAACCTAAGCTACAAATACTTTAGAAAACAAGATACTTTAAAATTTTAGACTAAATATTTTTTGAAATATCAACATGCAGCTTAGGGATCAAAGTCTACTACACCCTTTAAAAAATCATTATTATAGAATCTTTCTTATATCTATTAAAATAATAAGTAGAAATAAATATTTACATATGAAACTTAATATGTTAAGTGCATTGGCACAGATTTATGCTTATTCTAATTCTATTCTTGGATCTGCAATATTTTTCCTTTCTCCCCTCTCCCATTTAAACATAGATTGTTCTCAGATTGACTTATTTAACTGAAAGAAAATTCCTTCTTCGAAATGGCACTGCATTCTAAAATAGGTCTCCCTTGTAGCTGACGCCAATGTGTGCCGTCAGACTGGGAGGCTCTCAGGGAGAAGCTGTGATTCCTCATTCTGTGTCCCCACAGCATTTGACACTCAGAAAGTGCTCGGCAAATGTTTACTCAATGACTGAATGGATTCCTCCGCCCAGGCCTCCAGGAATGAAGGTTCTCCTGGCGCTGAGAGATTATTACTTATTTCCTGGGGGCGAGAAAAGTAATTATCCGTTTTGATTTTTGAATAGCTTACCAAATAGCTAAACCTGAGTGGAGGGCATCTCAAAATGTTCTCTCCCTAAAGATCTTTCTTTTCAGTAACGCATTAAATAGAAGGAATGTCTGTGTCATTCATGACAGCCCTAGGTAGAAATAGTAGGTTACATTTGTCATGGGGCCTAAGCTGAGTCTATTTGTGCTGCTATAACAAAATACCTGAGACTGGGTAATTTGTAAAGAACAGCAGTTTCCTCATAATTCTGAAGGCTGGGAAGTCCAAGATCCAGAAGCTGGCAGATCCAGGGTCTGGTGAGGGCCCAGCCATGTCTGGAGGGGATGGATGCTGTGTTCTCGTGGGGAGAAAAACTGACCCGTGACAGGGAGGGAGCTAGTTCCCTCTAGCCCTTTTTTAAAATCACTAATCTCATTCACAAGGGCTCTGCCTTCCTGACTTACCTCCTAGAGGTCCCACTTCCTGAGACTATCACATTCAGGTTTCAAGGCATGAATTCTGGGAAACACATTCAGACCACAGCATGCTCCATCTCTCTGGATTTGAACACTGTTCTCTCTTCTGAGTCTTGCCATTTCCCCACCTACTGTGTGGCTAACATAAAGATGAGCCTTTGAAAACTTCACTCTGAGAGCGAGGAAGAAGGCATGTTTATGTAGGGGTCTCTATCAATTGCCTCTCATTGGCACCATGAAGGTGGAAATTTGCCCACGTTGTGATACTGTCTTCTATACCATTACACGACCAACACTAATATTTTCCACCAGAAGCTACCTGTGGGGTTAATTCAATCCTACATGGACCATCAAAAGCCAACTGAAAAAAAATTTTTTAAGACAAAAATCATACTAATTTCCATGCCAGATATGTATAAGAACTGACAGGGTAGAAAACTAGGGAGGCTTGTAAATCTTCCTGTGCGTGTTTAGGGATTTGGGAGTGTGTTAATGGCAGTGCGGCCCTTTGTTGGTTTTCTCAATTACTGACATGCACTCTCTCTTTCCCACTCCTCTTTTTTTACTTTTGTTTCTCCTCCTTCGACTTCAGTTGGACGGAAGTCAGTTACGATTTCCAGACTATCTGAACCAGAATCCCAGATCTGCCACTTACAAACTCTCTGACCTTAAAATTTTGCTTAATCTCTCTAAACTGCATATGATGCATTTGTCAAACAGGGGTGTGATAAAACCTACTTCCTAGAGTTACTGCAAAGTCTGACTCACTGTAAAACCTAAACAAATGTTAGAGATTATTATTATTGCCAGTAGATCAAGTAGTTACATTCCCCAAAATACATATAGCCCATGAGCTAAAAAACTTTTTATCCTGTCCACAAATTTTAAGTCTTCTCTATGGCATGACATTTTTGTTTGTTCTGTCTTCATCTATCACCCAGACTAGCATGATCATAACTCACAGCAACCTCAGACTGCTAAGCTCAAGCTGCCTCAACCTCCCGAGTAGCTGGGACCTCGGATGTGTATCACCAAACCCACCATATTTTTCTATTTTTTATAGAGATGCAGATCTCACTGTGTTTCTTGTCTCAAATTCCCTGCCTCAAGCAATTCTCCCCAAGTTCTGGGGTTACAGGTGGGAGCCACTGCACCCAGACAGCTCTTAAATTATGTGATTTAATTTACAGTAAAAACCTGTTCACACATCGGAAATAACATAGAAGCTGGTTTTGGAGGGTAGGAGGAGGTGTTTCAGAATTAATTTTCTTGTAAAGAAGGAATTAAGGCCAAGTAAGCTCAGAAGATTTCTGCTTCCTTAGCATCCATTATAGTTATCAATTGCAAAAGCACCTTGTGTCATAGAATTAAAAAAAAAAAAGAGTTTAATATCCATGAGGGGTCAGTAAGGACCTGCATGGCCAATCTAGTTTGTTCCTTACCAGCCGTATGTTTGGAGTAAATGGATGCTATTGGTTGTGAAGAGGACACGATTTGAAAGAATAAAGGCTCCTCACAGATCCAAACCTTGCAGGACTTCCAGAAATTGCAGCAGCCCTTTGCAGCACTAAAGACCAGACAGACACAACCTAGAGGCAGTTTCCTAAAATTGTGGGAAGTCTGAGAACTGTAAATGTTGGTGGGGCACAGTGGCTCATGCCTATAATCCTAGCACTCTGGGAGGCCAAAATGGGAGGATTGCTAGAGCTTGAAGGTTTGAAACCAGCCTGAACAAAATCAAGACCCCACCCCACCCCACCCTCCACTTCTACTAAAAGAAAAATTAACAGCAGGGCATTATGGTAGACACCTGTAGTCCCAGCCAATGCCAGAGGCTGAGGATCACTTGAACTCAAGAGTTTGAGGTTGCTGTGAGCTATGATGATACCACAACACTAAAGTCTGGTCAACAGAGTGAGACCAGGTCTCCAATTAAAAGAAAAGAAAAAAAGAGTAAAAGATCAAATGACTCCTGGGCATACTTCATCAATTTCCTTAATTGCTACTTAAAGAATCCTGGAGAATCAGATATTTAGACTCTATGGAGCATTTGTTAGCCAATCAGATTTCCTTCTTTAGCCTGAGAGTGAGAAATTAGAAGCTGGGGAACTGAATTCCTTAAATAGTGGCTCACCAGGCTCCAGACCCTGATGCTCATGGTCTGCCCCAGCTGCCCCTGCATGTTAGCTGCATGGCCCTGTGTCAGCCTCAAAGCCTTCTCAGCCTCAGTTGCCTCATCTATAAAATGGGAATAATAACAATGCCCCCCCCCACCCCACAACGGGGATGTTGAGAGAATTAAATGAGACAAGCTAGTTAAAAGGCTTAGCACAGTGCTTGGCACATTGTAAACTCTGGCTGGGTAGGCTGTATTATTAGTAGTTTCTGTTTTCTCATTACACGGCTTGGTACTAGTGTAGAAATATGAATATTGATAGTTTACGACCAACCTCTGTCAGGAACATTGACAGTAATAACTGCAGTTTATGCTAACCCATGAGTTTTTCCCTTATCATAAATCTCTTCTGCTCCCCACCCCTCAACAAAAATAAAGTTATCTTAAAAGTCTTTCCACAAAAGTAATTTAATAAAGTCCTCCCACCAGGTCAGAGCTCTTTTGGGTCCTGTTCCCAGTCAATGCGATGCTTGTTTTTAAAATTCTATGTTTTAACAAATTAAACACCCAAACAAATGTCAACCCCCCATCTATATAAATACACGACTAGATTTAAGGTTAGGGAACTGAGTCATGTGTATAATTGTTCCAAGGAAATATAGGCTGTTGATACAAAATAATAACCATATTAGACCTCCATATCATGGTGACATTGGTTGTTAGGGGCACTTTCATAAGCAGCAGATAACAAACGCATTTCTTTGCTTTCAGAGAGTAAGTTGCTGTGCTGTAAATAAATCATTATGTTACATCAAAGGTGCTAAAATCAACAATCACCTGATCATCGTTGGCAAGCCTTGCCTGAACTCCATTTTTTCCCTAATTAAATGAGAGAAGAGAGTAAAAGAAATCTTTGCAAAATGCCCCACATATAATAGCGTTTCTAACTGTAGGGGGTAGAATGATGCATCCATTTCCACTTACAGTATTAGGGAATGGCTAAATTACTTGGGGCTCCTTTTCTGCATGTACACTTATGAGTAATGATATAATTTTCTAAATCACATAAAAATACACAAACAGGATTCATTATGGTCCTATGCCCTATCTTTATAAGAATTCGTGTGGATGTTGGTTTTGCAGAATATTATTAAGAGGGTTTTTTAAAAGGTTAATCTTAGTCCTGTGCAAATTCAGGCTACATGTCTGCCTATACATGTTTTTAGCTTTGAACATCCAGAATGGTCACGTTTTGCTGTGTTTTGGCATCTATATTCAGAACCTGAGATCCTAAAAATTCACTGTTTCTTACCTATGATAATTCTCCCTTATGAAATGAAGCTTTTATTCCAAGTCTGAATATTTGAGTCGCTTAAGGCTCCCTTTTAAGTGTGGAGTGACCAAAAAACTAGCAATGCGAATTTTATTTAAATTGATTCTGTATCTTCGTCACCGCTCCTTAAAATGAATCTTATTACTAGAGATAATGTATGTGTCAAAAAAAGAAGCCTCAAATGCACTTCCTGTGCACTTGACAGGGTGACAAAATATTTCTCCTATCCTTTCCTAATTGAGCTGCAGTACAATGGAGGACATTATAATAATATTAATAATAGTTACATGGATATTTGTAGGTACTGTGTAACCCTTCAGTCCATTTTCCCAGACAATGGTGACTACAAAGAGGCTTCAAAATAGAACATCACACAATATGAATGCCACTTTTTTCTATCTTACATTTTAAAAACATCATTGAAATCAGAAAGTTCATTTACAAAGGACTGGCAGTTGCAATCACAGCAATAATGTAGTGCTGAGAAAAAAAGGGTAATTGGTTTGGTAAAGATCGCTTTCCATTACACCATAAAGCACTACACAATAGGAAAGGTCGCCAATTAAGCAATCATGAATACCAAGTACTGAAGCTGATGAAAATAGGGCAGTGGTTTAAATAGATTTGCAAGCAATTTACCTTTTCACAATGTTGGCAATCTGATGCAATTTGCTTGCAATTTTGTCTGCTTTCAGTAGCACTCGAAGCTGACACTACACAGACCAAATGGCAAAGAGGCCCTGCATAGAAAATGTAAAACTATCTTGGCTGCATCAGGAGACCAGAATGGTGGTTCATCAGGAAAATTACAACAATTAACATAAGTGCTGCAAAAATCAACACTTTAAATGTCACACTCACTAGTCTGTCCAAAGGCTGTAAAAGTACCATCCCCATTGCTGGACTAACAGTAAATATGAAGCAATCGCCACCAAACCTTGGGGCTGATGGCTTTACAATTGATGTGACATTCTCTGAGTGATAAAATAGCCTCTCATTTTACAAAAGTAAGTATTTTTCTTTTTTAGACTTAACCTGGATTATGTCAACACAAAATTTACGTTTAATTTTTTTCCAACTTTTTCGACAAAGCCATTTCATGCCGGCATGGGTGTAGTTGGTCTTGACATTTAAAAAATAACTTTATATTTTGGAGAATGAGAGCCAAGTTGATAAAAAATAATCCCTCCTCAAATATTGATCTGGTGCTTTCAAATGTAAATCATGTTCCAGATTTATGTTGAAAGCTGTTATACAGTGCGAGGTACAGTGTGTCTGACCAGAGCCTGCTTTATTATCTTAGAGAGGGTTCCAAAAAAGAACCCGTGGAGATTCTCTTGAGGACTGGTTGGAATTACAGATGCCATCACATGTCTGTATCAATGGATTCCCAGCTAAAAGTTAGACACCTTGAAAATAATTGATAACGTCTGCTTTGGTGCCCATGTTTGAAGAAGCTATAAATTTGTCAGGCTTCGGGGAGAATTGGCTTATAGCGTAAACCTAATGATTCTCAGTGAATTGGGAGGATCTTGTGGTGAGAGAACAGAGTAGAGTGTCAGGAAATCTAAGTTTAATTTTCATCTCTGTATTGACTGACTCAGAGAGTTACTTTAGGGGCTGTGTCCACAGACCAGTTTTCCAGTTTTAAGGGAATTGACTGATCACATTGGCTTAAGAACAAAGTTGAATTTTTATCATCACAAACAAGTCTGCCAAGCTGGAGTTCAGACACCGTAATCTCCACACCAGCAAAGAGAGGCTATCAGACATGTGTGTCTGTAAGTTGCTCACTATTAAAAGTATGATAGATAATTTTATTATGAAACATGTTGTTAGTGGTGAGGTCCATTGTGAAAACATTAACACCATCTGATACCAGCTTTTACTGCATAACAGAGCTCATCTTTGACTCATTCCAGATCTGCGGACAATCACTGCATAGAAAGGAATTCAGAGTTGGCCTGCAGAACTCAGATTTGTCCACTGCTGTGGGATCTAATGTGTTGTGGTGGGACACGATGCTGAAATTCTTCCCCATGTGAATTCTCTTATCATCACTAATGTGGAATTTCATTTTGTCAAGTGACTTCCCCCTAAGTGTTCTACTTAATGATCCACTATTCTATCCTAAGTAACAGTGTCAACTCCAGGGACAAATTTTACCAGCTGCCTCTTTCCATGATTGTCAGCAAGGTACTCTACCATCAGCATCTCTGCGGCTGTCATCCACACCACTCTGTGAAAGTCATCTCTAGACACAGAGGGCATTGTCCAGAGGACTGGGGCCACATGTTGGTTGTGTTAGCTCTTCAGGAAGAAGTTTGTCATTTGACTGAAAGTTGAGGGGTTAGCCTCTGTGGGTCTAACCTCTTAGAAGGGTTTCCATTTTCTATATGAAGCTTAAAGAGCAACATAATGATTCCCTCCCTGGCTCTAGGTGGCCTGTTCATGCCCATTTTCTGAAGGATGCATGCATTTCTAACTATTCTCGGATAAACTCAGAGAACAAGTCACTGCAGGAACAGAGTGACCTTCTGTGGCTGTTTATAACACAACAGGGATGACTCTATGGAGGGATGGTATCAGCCGTCTCAAGAGCAAATTACAGGCTTGGAATAGCAATAAGATATTTACTATCTCAGCAATACAAAATACTCAAAAGTTTGTAAGATTGCCTCCAGAGAAACAAACGTTGGGGAGAATTAGCTTTGTGTTCCGTGTGTGTGTGTGTGTGTCAGGACATTTAAGGGAGTGGTACACAGAGGGTAGGCTGAAACCATAGTTAATTTTGATAAATAAAATGACCTGTAGGATTTTTTTCTCAGCTGCTGATTGGTACCACCGAAAACAATTATTACTGGTTAATTTAGTTGCTGGCATAGTGCATAGTAAATATTTTTGTTTTATCACTCTTTATTAACTGCAGAAAAAGCTAAAGCCTTTCAACTTTATTTATTAAGTTAGTCAAAATTACACACAGCAATGATATGACCAAAAAGCACAGAGTCATCAAAACAATCTCAAAGTCACTGTACACTCCTTGTGGACTATCTCATAGAAATTGGAGTTTAGTGGAATCTCGTCCTCAGAGACTTGGATTGAAAAGAGAAAGTTTCCCAGGAGAGAGGTTTCAAGTTGTTACGAGTTTGGATTGAACTACATATTTATACTAGTGAGACTTGCCCAACCAAATAGAATAACAGGAATAAAATATGATGTCAATTCTCGTTAAACAGTTCAATTGGACTTGCTACCATCAAGCAAGCTTATGCTTAAAAGCCATAGCACCCTTTGGGGTATAACGTCAGTTAGCTGAATAAAAAAAATTTTTTTTGTGGTCTCAAAGTATTTTAAGAAGGCAATGAAACACAAATACATATTTAAAAATAACAAACATTTAAAATATGAAAAAATATTTTCCTGTGTGGCAGTTGTACAATCACATTGGGGCCAAACGTGGGTTGAACTTTGGCTGTGTTATTTATTAGCTATGTAGCTGTAGGCAAATTATGTAATCTCTGCATCCAAATGTTGTCATCTATAAAACAGAGATAATAAAATTTACAGAAATTTTTGTGAGCAGTAAGAATAGTGAATTAGAAGTGGAATATACTAGATGTTTAAATAAAGATCCTTGGCTATTACGATGATGGTGCTTGTTTTTGTCGTGAATAATGATGATAGGAAAATATAATTTGGTGAGCACCTGAGAGTCTCTAATTTTTGTTTTTGTTTATTGGAACTAGCTGCTATGTTTAAATGAGGTAATCTGTATTGAAACATTTGAAAATATGCTGTGAAATTCTAGAAACTTTTCATATTATGGTCAATAACAAAAAGAATCCCTCCAAATGTATTTTTCAAGTCAGCATGAAATCACATTGTAATTCTTGGTCTTTTGGTGAATTACTACTAAGTAGTTTTCAAGCTAGAATGGACAGAATTCGAAGGCTTGGCAAGTGTTCTTAAAGTGTAAATTGTTTAGGTTCTCGAAAATCCACAAATTTAAGCAGAAAATTTGTGTTCTTATACTATTGCCTATATTCTTGGTTCATGAGAAACCAAAACCCAGTGTGGAAGACTGGAGAGAAAACCAAAACCCAGTGTGGAAGACTGGAGAGAATGTCACAGGGAAGCAGATAGGTGAGGGGGGAGGATGGCAGGCTCAGCCCACACGGCTCCAGAGCAGTACTGAGCCTCCAGGCAGGGTTGCAGTGCAGACCCAGATCCTGAACAAGCTAGAACCAGACCCAGACCAGCGGGATCCACAGCATCCTTCAGTGATCATCAGTCTGGGGCAATGAGACAATTCTGAATGCTCTGTTAAGTTAGGCCACTCTTTTATTTATTTATTTATTTTTTTGAGACAGAGTCTCATCTTGTCACTCTTGATAGAGGGCCATGGCCTCATAGCTTGTAGCAACCTCAAACACTTGGGCTTAAGTGATTCTCTGGCCTCAACCTCCCAAGTAGCTGGGACTACAGGCTCTTGCCACAATGCCCAGCTATTTTTAGAGACAAGGTCTCTCTCTGGCTCAGGTTAGTCTCAAACTCATGAGCTCAGGCAATCTACCTGCCTCATCCTCCCAGAGTGCTAGGATTATAGGCATGAGCCACTGCGCCTGCCCCAAATTAGGCCATTCTTCAGTGGAATGCTGATGGATGTGCCCAAAAGCGTCTCATACCTGCAAGATACTTTGACTCTCAACTAGACTCTAATGGCCCCACTGGCTTGTGGTGGCCGCCTCCACACAGCCAGAGCTCTGTCACTTTCACTGTCTCTTAGTCAATGTGAATTCCCCCAGAGGCTTATCACTGCTTTTGAATACCTCTGATCTGAGCCAAATTGTATTTATTTAACATTTATTGAGGCCATGCCCTGGTGAACCATTGGCACATTTTATGGGACACATAATAAACAGCTCAGGCCTCTATCTCCAAGGAGTTTGCAGTCTAGTATAAGAAGTAAGGGGCACCCTATGGTACACAAATATATGAGTTAAAGTTTAGAATTAGCAAGTACTTTAAAAAAAATTCAGAATGCCTGTTGTTGAGAGAAGGTGGGCAATGAATGGAAAACTATAGTACAGAATGCAGTGGTTTTGATAAACTTTGCCCTTTCTCCCACCGGTTGGAAGTGGCATGGAAAAGATGGTATTTGAGACTAGACTGAAATGTTTTATTAGGCTTTGGATAGGTAGGAAAAAGTACTTCAAGGTTAAAAAAAAGAAAAGGAGCATAAGAAGGAAAGAATAAATAGTAGGAGGGAGGAAGGAACCTCAGTTAGGTTAGAAAATTCAAGCCCAGTTTGGCTGGGGCATTGGAACAAGAACATTCAGAACTCTGAAAGTGATGCTGTTTTGAGTTCACCTAAAAATCCTGAGTGCTCTGGGTAAATTAGTTTCTCCATTTATAACTTCACGCATCAGGCATTTCAGAAGCATGTCCTCAATCACTGAATTTTAGCGTACATTGTAATTACACCTCATGTATGCTTGGGAATAATAATCCTGTACTTGAATTATCTTCAGAGGATGATACAAAGTCAGAAAAAGCCTCATTGTTCATTCTTCCTAGGTCGAATCACACTCTAATAAAACATGATGTTGTAATCTTATATATTCTTAATCTGTCGGGTTGAATCTGAATTTGGCCTCAGGCGATCCAGCTCTTATATAAAAGGCTGTTACTGAGTGAATGAAGATTTCACCAGCTCAGAAACACTTTAAACTGCACTTTCCAGTTTCCTAAAAAAGTAAACAGTTCAAACAGGAAGTTAGGATTTGTACCCATCTGCAGGTCAATGAAAGTTTTTTATTTACATTGGAAATCCTGCATACACCGGACCAATAAACCTGATAAAATCAGATCTTTGGGTTTCAATTGTCTCCTGTAGCTGCCCATGGCCAACTATTAGCTATGAAAATTCCATTTGCAGAACACTCTGTTCCTGTTTCTAACCGTTCTTTGCTGCTTTTAGTACCTGATCATACAGTATCATGTCACATCTACAGGACACCAAGGTGTTTCAAAGTCATCTGAGTGCTGGCCCTATTTAAAACAATCAGAACAAGGACCCCTCCTGCAGAAGCTAAAGATCACCCTGCAGTCGCCGCAGGATGGTGGCTTCAGGATTCAAAGAGTCTCTCAAAGGAAGACCTTGGGGCCAGGATTACCAAAGGCCGTAGACCTAACAGGTCTCCCAGCCCCACTGCTGTGGGACTACTTTATCTTTCAGCTCCCAAGTTTGGTGGGAAGAAAAATCTTGCACAGATGGGACTATAACTGAGCGTAGCCTGCTCCATTGTGTGTCCAAGCAGCTCTAATTACAGCAACCCGGGAAAGGAAGAGATTTGAAAGGGCAGGTGACGGGAGAGGAGAGGAACCTGTTTGACTTAAACAGCACAGGATCCTTCGCCATCGAGCCTGATGTACATCAGCCTGACAGCTAATTAGGGTAGACATGAATTTTTCCAATGTAACAGATGTTCGCTAATCAGGCCAGATTTGGAGCCCTTGCGCCAGCAACATTTCATGCACAATTTAACTATCTAAAAGGAATAAACTACTTAATGCATTGTACTGAAGGCACAGCTGTTTCACAATCAGAAAATTTGCTGTCAAAGATGTTCTCTTTAAAACTGACATGTTTTTATATAACTCTGATGGGGTGTTTATAATGTATTAATAGTTGTCAGCAAGAGCCGCTGTCATCATCAAGAAGTAAAATATTTCTGAAGGTAGATTAAAATGAACAGACTCCTTTCTCTTCTCCCCAAATCCATTCAGATAATTTAACTAGGTTGAATGTGGTCTGCTGGGTTCCAAAATGTATTCGAAACAAAGAACATCAATGTATGCTTTCAATTTATTCTACATTTAAGACAAAAACATATGCTCGTGCCTTGCCTTTGGTTTAAAGGTTTAAAACAATCGTAGTTCGACATTTGTTTACAAAGGTAGAATTTTGATCATTCTAGTTTTACACAAATTCACCAGGGGAACATCATTACCACACCAAGAATGTTTTATTGGGTGAAAGGAAGGTTTGACATCTTCATAAGTACCAACTAATTTGGTAAAAATGAAAAAGGATCTCTCTCTCTCTTATCTGTTTCTCTCTGCCCTTTCTTCTCCTCCATGACCCTCTATTACAGGAAAAGACTGCTAAATATCAACTTGAAACTTTAAGCGTTCTCTTTCTTCTGACAATTTTAGTCTTACGTTTTGGTAGTGTTTTTTAAATATTAAAGCAAAACAATCATTTCTAGCCCATGAATATTGAAAAGTTTACAGCATTTAAAAACGCAAAATAATAAATCTTAAAACTTTTTTGTATTCGAAGTAGGTATTAAATATTATAAGCTGATGACTTTAAATTCTACCGTAAAGACCAGTCCTCTCAATTGTCTGCATAATTTATCAATTGGCTTATTTTAGTGACAATCTTTATTAGTTTTCCCCATCATCTTATGATGCAAAATTTGTGTTTTGTTTTCAATCAATTATGTTAAAAGTATGAATTATTCTGGAAGGGGCTAGGGTAGGTAATGCCATTTCTATGGAGATGAGGTTACTATGACCCTCCTTTTTAGGTGTTGGCTCAAGGCATTTGTGACCCCCCAACAGGTACTGCGTGGAACTGAAAGCATCAGTTGTTCACATATTCTGGTAAAGTCAAAGACAATAATATCTTTAAAATCCAGACTCCAAGAAGTATGTTCAGGATTGATAAGGAAGTCTAGGATTCTCTGCTATGACTCAGGAACATTCCATTTTTATATATTTTTTCCAATGTGATGATTTTTTCCCCTGAAAACTGGCTGTGGACCAATTACATAAAGAGGTGCATTTCCAGAGGTTAGCCAACAATGCCGCACCTAGAAAAGAGACCTTTCCTGTCTGTGCTCCAGAGGAAATCAGTCCTGAGAGATCCTAAAAGATAAGTTCGCCAAAGGCTGAAAACGAATGTATCTTTGAATCTTTATGAGTATTTTGTAACCACGGTAGTTCCTTAATGTGGTGTGTGTTCTGAACTAAATCGTAGATACGGCTTTGTCATCACCTACTTGGTCTTTAAATAATTTAATTTTGGATGTAAGTATTTTATAGGGTATCACCTTTTTTTAAAGGTTACCTATCGATTTAGATTTCACTTGGAATAAAATCCATACTCTACCACCATCTGGAAAACTCCACTTTATCTGGGCTCGCCTACCTGCCAACAGGGCTGCGTGCCAATTACCCCGTGGCTCGCTACAATCTAACCAATATTGATCTGCCTTCTGAAACTGGAGCAAAGTCTTTCTCTCCTTTGGGCTTTAGACTTCTCTTAGCCTAGAATGTTCTCTCTGCTCTTGGCATGTCTAATTCCTTATCTTCACTCAAGAGTCAGCTTACCCGGAACTTACTCAGAGAAAACTTCCTGACAATCCTGGCTGATGCTGCCTCCTCCTCCGACCCCTTTCACATCATCCCACTCTTTGTCTCCGTAGCACCCATCCAAATCAAAAAAGTCGTTTATTTTCTGTCTCCCCACCTCCTCAAACCTGCTAGAACTGTGATGTCAAAAATAGTGACCACTAGCTACATGTGGCTATCTAAGTTTAAATTGGTTAAAGTTAAAATGAAATACATTTGCAGATTCCACTCCTGAGTTTTTCACAATAGCACAGATCTAGAAACATTTTCATCTCACACAAAGTTTTCTCACACCAGTCAAAGCTTATCTAGATTATAATCTTTGACAAGAAAAGAAAGCTCTGACTTTTTTGTCTCTGTCCCTACAGGGCCTGGAAGAGTAACTGGCCTGAAATAGTTCCCGATTTATTAAACGGATGGATATGGGTGATGGATGGGTGAATGGATAGGTAGATGGGTGGGTAGTGGATGAATGAAAGGGTGACCTTCCATTTATATTTAGTCATGGAGAAGTGTGATATTCCGGCTAATGTGACACTATGATTTCTATTCAACCTGCTATTCCTAACACTAATTATTTTAATAAGATAAGGTAAAAGTATATTTAACATTAAAGTACATCTAATATGATCTAATCTCTTTAGAAAGCACCCGAGAAAGAGATTTTTATGTTAACCTGAAATACAACCACAGGACTATAAAGATCTCTTAAGAATTCATGAAGCTGTAGGCTATAGATCAGGCTGTGGTAAGAGCAGAAAGAGCAGGAATTTGAATTCTGGTAACCACAAGCTCAAATCCTAAGATATTTCCCAGTTTGATTGTTGTGTGCTTGTTTGGAGAATGTATTTAATTTTTCTGAATCCCGTTTCCCCCATGTATAAAATGGAAAAGGAATACCAACTTCACAAGGTTATTCTAAGGATCAGATGTCTTGTGAACGCTTGGCTTATATAGTATGCTTGCTCTGAATGGTAGCAATCATTATTAACCTGTTTGCTGAATTAATGATTAATAGATTTTTTTTTTTTGGACAGAGGGTCTCACTATGTTGTCCATTTGGAGTGCAACAACTATTCACAAGCATAATCATCATAGCCTCAAACTCTTGGGCACCTCAGCCTCCCAAGTAGCTGGGACTATAAGCACACACCAGTGCACTCAGCTGCTGCAAATAGATCTCTAAAAATCCTAGTCCACCTCCTATCACTCCTTCCCTAGGCATTATTGACCTACCTGTAAACATCATGATTCATGGACTCTCAGAGGCTTTCACAGGCATGGGTCATGGGAATGAGAGGATGAGAAGCGTTAGGAGTGTGGACAAAGGTCATTGACAGAGGGTTGCACGCCAAACACAGGAATAGATACTTACCAGACAACTCCTGGCACAGACCTTCACAGGCTTTAAAATTTAAAAACACAATAATCTTTACAAATGTGGAACTCTTCTAAAAACTGTTAAATATATCATTTATATACAGTGTCCACTTCCTCACTGAATTTAGAAAGCTAGGTAGCCACCATCAAGCTTAGGAAATAGTAAAGACGACTCCTAAGAGATCAACAGGGTGGAGGTCTAGTGATATGTTTGTTTGTATTCATTTTTAAAAAGGTAATTTAATAACATCAGAGACGGTGCAAGTCCACAGTAATTACAGTTTCCCATAGGAAGAGGGTTTAGGGAGAGTCAGCCTGCAGTTACGAGAACCGATTGTTCTGGTAAGCTTGTAAAAAAAAATGTGGTAAACGGTACAAACTTGGAAAGGACTAAATTTTAAATCAGAATATGAGTATAAAATAAGAGATTTCTCTACTAATGTATTTATATGATGTCTTCATTTCTAAAAGAGTAGAGGTTTTGTTTTTTGCTTTGTTTTTTTTCTTTTGAATCCTTATGTTACCTCAGAACTTAATCTTCTTTCAGGGAAACGGGGATGGATTCTGCCTTTAACCCCTAGCCCTCCTAAGAACCCTTAATTAGTGGGGGCATTTGAAAGCTATTTTATTGCGTGAAATATTTTATTGCATGCCACGTTTGGCTTCCCTTTCTTCCATGGAGAGTAGCATCTTTTGTTTTGTCTCATTTTGTTTGGTGAAACTTAGACCAAAAATAAACAGAATAATCTGGGTCACAACTTTTTTAGAATTGGTCAGTGTTCATAGGGACTCGGTTCTATTGTTAAATCGCCTTTGAAAGTTGTGAATATTTTTAATGGGAATATTTATGCAATGTGGGTCCAGGAACTGAAATAGAAAACATATTTTTTTTGTACTGTCAGGGGAAAGCAGTTTTGTAGAGTAAAATTTCCAACGCTTCCTAGCTCAACAAGGAGAAAAACTTATGGGAAGAATAAACTGATTAGACAGC
The DNA here is from genome assembly GCA_963574575.1 of Galagoides demidoff. Taxonomy (NCBI): domain Eukaryota; kingdom Metazoa; phylum Chordata; class Mammalia; order Primates; family Galagidae; genus Galagoides; species Galagoides demidoff. The sequence continues at coordinate 25,452 of CAUYQV010008287.1, forward strand.
AATTTAAAGGAAGAACTCGGCCTTAAACATACAGTGAAGGATACTCTGGAAGAGTTTTTTGGTTTTTTGTGTGAGATATTTGCAAAAGAGTATGATATGGCTAAAGACCCTGATGGGGAAAATTTCTTCCTTTATGGTTTTTGGACAGTAAGAGAGGATGATTTTTAAAAATGCTTTGCCATCTTTTTATAAAAAGCTCTAGAGTGAGGGAAGTGTGGTCTTGCAATTTTGATCTTCACTGCTCCAAACAGCTTTGCTGGGCCCTTTGTCAGGAGAAATGACATTTTTGTCTGTAAGTTGCTGTTATCATTTTACTTTCATTTATAAATTTTAGCATCTCTCTTTGCAGCTTTTTCTATCTCTTCCTCTTCCCTACTTTCCTCCTGTTTTCTGAAAACAGTCGAGAGTGATTCACTCTTATTAAAATGTGAGCTTCCAAACTAAATTAAATGGACCAGGGGCAAGAGATACTGAATGAAAATAAAGGGGCAAGTAAAAGCAAAACAAAATGCTAGGCTGGAAGTCTGAGGCGTGGTTTCCCAGTGACCCTAGTTTGTTCTCGTCACACTTTAAGGGTTGGCTTCCTTGACTGTAAGAGGAGATCTCAGGATTGCAACTCTAATGTTTTAGTTCCAACTGAGATCTCAGGATTGCAACTCTAATGTTTTAGTTCTAGCTGAGATCTCAGGATTGCAACTCTAATGTTTTAGTTCTAGCTGAGATCTCAGGATTGCAACTCTAATGTTTTAGTTCCAGCTGACATCTCAGGATTGCAAC
>CAUYQV010008289.1:0-15026 GCA_963574575.1 Galagoides demidoff
AGGGAGACTGCGAGGATGCACCTGCAGGGCCCTCTCCATGGTGACTCAGCTCTTGGGAATTTATAGGCTTAACCTCCTAGAACTTGGAAATTTCCAAGTTCTGTGAAATCCTGTAGTTCTGTAGGGGCTGGAGTAGCATCTCCCACTTGATTCAAACTGGCCAATGAGAAGAGTACCTGTGGGGTGGAACTTTTTGACTGTCAATAAAAAGGGAAAGACCAAGCCATTCGGGGGAGTGCGGCCATTTGGAAATCTATGCCGTAAGCTCCCGGCCAATGAATAAAGCCCTTCCTCTTATAACTATGGTGTTTGGGTGCTCTTTCTCTCTATTGGGCCTCGTCTTCCTGCAACAATATGGTTTTACATCTCACTGCCTAACAGTGTCCTCAAACAGCAGGTTCATTTGGTAAATACTGCAATATGAACTGCATCCTCAGTAACAAGGTTTTCTTCCATAGGGGCCCCTGCCTACTCTTCCCAGTCCCACTGAACTGGTTATTGTCACTGAACTGGTTCATGCCTAACTTTACACAGCACGCTGACTTCCTTAACACTCTCAATAAAATTTTACTGCTGATGGATTCACCAGGAAGTTCTTTTAGCAATCAGAGCTTTAAGGGTTCACTCCTGATATTCTCCTATGACCCCAACAAGTGTCCATGCACAAAAAGCACAATAAAAATGTGTACAACAAGAAAGAAAAAGTACGGGAGAACCTCCATAGTTGACTACCTGCCTACACTGACCACCACTTTACTTAAACTAATTTTCAAAGACAGGATGTATGCCAACCGTACTTATTAGTACAAAAGGCCTAGTTCCTTATGTTGACCACCTCCACATATTGACCAGTTCCTTATAGTCTCTTATAGTCCCTTGGGTGGTCAACCTACAGAGGTTTTATTATATATGGTTCTTCCCTTGATCAGCAATAAATAATAGCTACCATTAAGGACTATCCCCAGGGCCCAATTAACCTGAGATCACTGAGATTGAACAAAGTTTGACACCAGTCAGGTTTGTTGGCTCAGGGTAATAAGGAAGCTACCTCTTGGTTCTGGCAAACATTAACCTAAGATTCACAACAACCCTGAAGGTTGCATTATTACCCTAATTTTACTCATCAGGAAATTAAAGCTCAGAAGCAGTATCCTTCCTCAAAGTCACATAGCAAGGAAACAATCGCCCATGTAAATGCAAAACCTTTAATCCCACACCTCAGGCCAAGCCCAAAACTTTTCATTTAGACACTTTAGGCTGATGTTTTACCAACATTTTGTAACTATAGGAAGAATGTTTTCTTCAAATAAAACAATACTAGAACCCATAAACAGATACAGGATGATACCTTCCTTCAGAACTGCCCTTAGCCACTAGGGCAAAGCAGTATGCACTTCTGTTTGTTTTTAACACATTTAATTCAGCTTAACGGAACAGGTCATCTGCATTTGCACCTTCTCATTTTTTCTGGATGTTTATATGCTGACCAGATCCTCTGAAAAGTGGTAGGGCAAAACTGGACATTTTATCCAGACATTACTGACGTATCACTGCCCAGTGCTAAAGCACCAGCATACCTGGCTAAAGGAATAGCGAAAGAAGTGGAGTTGGGTATAAAAAAGCACTCAGTGGAAGGCATTCAGTTTTCCTTTACACAAAAGTAGAATGAGATGATTTAATTACAAATACGCCTAAGAACAGATCAACTAATGTCTTAAGGATTTGTTAGATTTTAGTTTAAAAAAATAATATGACCTGAATGAAAACATATGTGTAGTTAGTAAGTTAAAATGGCAAAAATGTAACTACTTCAGAGTGTCCAGGAGGCCTAAGATAACAGGACAAAGTCTGTCACTTGTTCAAATCTGTCTAGATCCACGTCGTATTTGGCCACGTACCAAAGACGTGGGGTGAAGGCCCACACCTGCAAGGAAACTGCATGGCCATACTTGTATGGACCAAGGAGTTGGCCAAGGTCTGTGTCTGGGCTGAAAGAGAAGCACTGCCTGAGAGCAAGCTCACGGCATGACAGCCACTCTGCCGGCTTCTGGATCACAGCCAAAGTACTCCTGGTAGGCTAAAGTGAGCTCACCACAGGTGTGGCAGATGCTGTTGAATGGCTGATTCACCCCTCCATCCCCCCTTTGCCTAGCTGCCTTCCAGCTAAAGGTGGCCTGTGATCCAGTCTGGCTGCTGAGATGTAAGCAGAAGCCAGGCAGCTGGACAGCCACAGCCAAGGTGCCTAGAAGTCCAGCTCTCAGGGTAAGACTACATCACAATGTACGAAGGAAGGAGCACAGGGAAGAAAGAGAACCTGGGTCCCTGGCGACCTCTGTGAGTGCCTTAGTGGGGGCCACCTGCTTCTAGGTATCTTGTCATCTGAATCCTATACATCCATAATTATTTAAGTCACCATAATTGACTTTTTGTTACTTGTAGTCAAATACAACCCTAACTGAGAAGACAGATTCTGGTGACTGAGATTTCTTCTCCTTTAAAGTATATGATTTATGGGGGGATGGGGAATGAAGTTTTCTCCTATAAGTCACTTCTCCCAATACACATTCAAAACTGACTTACTAGAAAAACAACTACTATAGACTTTGTATAATCCCAGAATAGATTACTGAAATTAACAAGAACTTTATGTCTTTAAAAGAGCATAAACACATACATGCAAGGTAATAATACAAAAACCCTAAGGTAATAAATAACTATTTCAGTGGCACTCTACCTTAGAAATGTTGCTTGAATGACTCATGGAATGTCCCAAAGTCTTCTCATGCTGCAAGAAAGCCAAACAGGCATTAGTATCAAGCTTTGATTAAAATATGCAAAGAATAAGTAATTGATCATCATAACAATGCTACTGACAAATCATTACCTGAACTAGAATTTACTAATAAGCACAAGCTACTACATCCTACATTCTACACGTGTGCAGCCAGGTACTATATACTGGGGAACTGAGCACAATGAATAAAACAAAAGGAATGTAACAAATTATTCAGAAAAACATTTAAAAAATTTGGAATTAACTGTCAAAATAACATGGTGATAAGTGTCTTAAGACTCATCTCAAGAAACTGCATTCTCAGTTGTGTGTGACATAGCCCATGTTAAGAGGAGCCACGTTAGGATAGGGAAGCAGAAGAGCTGACTCCTCTCAGGTTGGGTGGCTGTCACAGTTCTGATTCAACAGGGACATGGCACAGTTCACCTCTTCTATCTCAAGCTAGTTTCTCTTCTAGAGCAAAGAACTCTGGGAATCAAGCTAGCCTCCTCCCATTCACGCACCTCCACATTCATTCGTAAAGTCTTGTATCAAATTCTTCTTCCTTAATGTTTCTCAAACTCAAATCTCACTTCCATTTTTACTGTCAACGCTACAGTTTAGACTTTCCTCATATTTTACCTGGAATTCTTGAATAACTCCCAACCTGGTCTTTCTTCAAGTTGACCACACTGATATATAATTGTTATGGGATAAACTGTGTGACCCCTCACGCCCAGAAAAACTCATGGGTTGAGGTCCTAGCCACCAGTACCTCAGAATGTGAGTGTATTAGGAGATGAGAACTTCAAAGAGGTAATTAAGTTTAAATGAGTTCATTAGGGTGGACCCTAATCTACCATAATCCTAATGACTGGTGTCCTTTTAAGAAGAGAAGATTAGGACACAGAAACACACAGATGGAAGACAATGTGAACACAGCGGTGAAAGACAGCCACCTGCCTAAAAGCCAAAGAGAAACCAGCCCTGCTGGCACCTTGCTCTCCGACTTCCAGCCTCCAGACAGAGAGAAAATTAATTTCTGTTGTTTAAGTCACCTGACGTGTGCTAGTTTGTTACGGCAGCCTTAGCAAACAAAAACAATACTCTTCCATGTTTTGAATGTTTTTAAGTGAACATTCCAAACATAAATCTTATGTTTAAAAAATAATAAAATAACTTCTTCTGAATCCACTCACTCTTGCTCCAAACCCAAATGAGGAGAAAACAAAACAATAACAACAACAAAAACCTGTTACCAAAGGGAGAGAAGATTTTACTTGTATCTTTCAAGTGATCTATCTTCAGTTCACATGCCATGCACTAGCCATGGAGGAGGCCTAGAGGTTAATTAGCAGGTAAAAATCCCTCTGTCAATCAGTAGTACCAAAGAACTAGTGGATTGCTTCATAACTCCTTTGAAGAAGAGGTAATTCTAGCCCATCAAGCCTCTCAAGCCAGCTATCAAGAAAGTCTGAATTTTCCTCTTTCCCTCAACTCACCAAATTACAGACTGCCATCATTTCTGTACACTTGGCTTGTGAATGCTCAATATCCCTAAAATGCTAATGAAGAAGCATTTCCAGATGTCTCAAATGGCCTGCCCACCACCCCTTCTATGCTGCCAATGTTATCTTCACAGCAATGTGCTGGTGCAATTTTTTGATTATTTTTTATTATATTCTTTCCTTATTTTATAAATCTAAATGAAAACAGACAGGTTTCTTATGTGTAATACAATATAGACACTGCTACTAAGTGTTTAGCCTCAATGCAGTGTTTCCTGTTCTTAAGCTAGTTAACTAGTTATGCAGGAAAAGAACAAAATTATAAAATATGCTCAAAGTGTCGGGGGTATGTCACCAAAAGCACGCTTCTAAAAGGCCAATTTTAATTAGGAATTTCATTTGGTCCTGATATTCACACATTCGTTCACTGGGAATGGAAACCCTCTGTCCATAAAACAAGCAACCTGTAACCATTTCTGTTTCATTCACAAGTCAAGAACATATTATGCATAAGCACGGGACAATACTATGAATCCCAGCTCATAGCCTAATTTATTAATGCCTTACTACTACATTTTAGTTAAGTCTATTAAATTAAAACAAGGATATCACAAGCCTTGGATTATCTGTATAGAAACTGATTATAACCACTATCATATTACCTGCTACTTCACAAGGAATGGCTAGTTTGATACAATCTGGAAATCTACAGAGATGTTTTCAGGTACTAAGAAAAGCAATATATCATATCCTAAGGCCTTTTGAGATTCATTATTCCACAGAAAATGGACATTGAGATGAGGAGGGATGTGGCTATTAAGCTATCTAAAATCCTAAATCCAACTGAGAGTTAACAGTTGTTCTTTATGCTTATGAACTTCAGAAACAATTTTTTAAATTTTATTTCAAAATATTAAGGGAGTAAAAGTGTTTCTGTTATATGGATGTAACAGAATCCATGTTATAATGTTTGAGTAAGGGCTTCAGATGTGCCCAGGACCTGAATACTGTTCATTGCACCTACTAGGAAGAAATTTGATAATGTAAGCTTTTATTTTGTCTTCCTTGTAAGAACAAGTAATATTTTACATTAGTAAATCAAATAATCCCAGAAGATACAGATGTTTTAAAGCCTGAAATCTGCCCACATTTAGGGCTGCTCCTATGTAGCTGGGGCTATAGGCATGCCTGGCTTATGACTCATTTTATAAACAATCAAATCATGGCCAGGCACCGTGACTCATGCCTGTAATCCTAGCACTCTAGGAAGCTAAGGTGAATGGACTGCCTGAGCTCAGGAGTTTGAGACCAGCCTGAACAAGACCAAGACCGTGTCTCTACTTAAATTAGAAAAAATAGCTGGGAATTGTCATAGGCAGGCACCTATAATTCCAGCTACTTGGGAGGCTGAGGCAAAAGGATCACTGGAGCCCAAGAGTTTGAGACTGCTGTGAACTATGATGCCATGGCACCTACTGATTGTGACAAAATAAGACTCTGTCTCATAAATAAAGTAAAATAAAGCAAATCATGAATTTTTAAAAGTAAATTTCTGTATAAAAGATGGCAATGAACTCACAATTAAGTTAATACAAATCAATCAATGAAGAAACAGATTGATATATAGAGTGGGAAAAACTAAGTCTGAGGGTACAAGAAAACAAAGTTTTGTTAATATAAGAAGTTACGAAATCACAAAGATAAAAAGAAGCTCAGTTGAAGAATAAGTGACATTTCACAATTTAATCAGTCCTATCAATGATATTTTACAATCCCATGTGTGGCTACAATAGAATGTTCCTTGGGGTAAGAACTGACAGGCAGAACCTACGCAGACCAAACACGCCCTGTGAGCAAAAAAGGAACAGCCAAGAATTATTAAAAAGACAATGAAGTGAGAAGCCTAAGCAAGTTTCTGGGATTCTATATAAAAGAGTCAAACAACAGAAATTCATGTGGGCATTTCCCTGAAACTCTGACCAGGACCAATCACTAAAAAAAGAGAAAACAAACAAATCTATGGGAGGCTCAGTGTCCATAGCTCTGTGGGTAGGACATTGGCCACGTACACCAAGGCTGGTGGGTTTGAACCTGGCCTGGGCCCACTAAACAAACAACAAAAATAGCTGGGCATTGTGGCGGGCACCTGTACTTCCAGCTACCAGGGAGTCTGAGGCAAGAAAATCACTTCTGTCTAAGAGTTTGAGGTTGCTGTGAGCTATGACGCCAAAGCTCTCTACAGGAGGATGACATAGTAAGACTCTGTCTCAATTTAAAAAAAAAAATCCATGGGCAAGAAACACTGCTAACTTTCTATTCAGCATCCATCCTTCTTGACCCCTACAAACAGAATCCTGAATAGCTAAAAGTTCTCACTTTCCCACATCCCTTTGCAATTAAGGATAAATATGTAAAAAGGTCTTTCTAAAGAAACTAACTAGAGGTTTTCTGGGAAAACATTTTGCTTTCCTGATTTAGCCACTGCCCATGTTTCTAAGATTCCTCCTCCCCCCTCATCCAGCCTGAAAAATAGGTGTAATAACCAAGAAGTACAGCAGTTAACCTGGGGATCATGAACAGGAAAGATATATACCAAGAATCTAAAATGTTTTGGTCTCAGGATGCCTTTTCACTATAAAAATTACTAAGGACCCCAATATATTTATTATGAAATAGATATATCTTACTTCATTTAGCATTAGCAATAATAAACCCAATTAATATAAATAGCATTTCTATGAAAGATAACTGCTTTTCCAAAACATAAAAATAAGTGAGCAGAGGGGTACTACTTTGCATTTTTGTAAATCTCATTATCATCTAATTAATAGAAAACAGCTGGATTCTTCTATCTGCCTATGTAACCCATCTCTTCTGTTACGTTGCTTTTGTGGTTCCCACTTGGACCTCTAGTGTTGATAGGAAGAAGGCTTCTCCATCCCTCCCTTATTTGACTAACAGTAGAAACTTCTGGCAAATTAAGGCTGCCATAAATTCCCTCTTCAAAGATTTGCTCCCACAAAGTAGACCCAGAGTAACCCTATCCCAATTCCCCCTCTCCAGGAAAGTTTTAGGCCAAGAAGGAAGAAAGACCACTTCCATCTGCACAAACAAACATTATCACAAGCTTGCTTGCTTTCTTCTCTCTTTTTTTTCCTTCTTTTTCTTTCTGGCAAGGAGAACCCAAATACCAGTGTTTGTTGTGCAGCCCAGAAAGTCAAGTTGGCCAGGGCTGGCACTGTGCCCAGGGATAATCCCCACTTGGCAGCACCATCCTGTGAACAATAGCACACAACTTACCCCCTGAGAAACAGCTCCAAACCCTGTTTTCCAAGAACTGGCCCTCTGCAGCACCATGGAAAGTGCTTCCTTCAGCTCTTTAGTCAATTTATTTAAAAATGTGTGTCTCCCTCCACCTTTTTTTTCTACTTTTGATTCTATTTTGGCCAATTATTCCTGCTCAGCAATCTCTGTAATAAGGAAAAATTGGTAAACTAAACCTGTTACAATAAGGAAATCATACAACAAACCACACGTCCGTCCATTGTCAACTGTAATCACTTTTACCTATTACTTTTCCTTATTACAGAGGCAGCACCCAGTCACTATAGAAAAAGCAGAACAGGGAGATAAACAAACCTCCTTAAGATAAGCACTGGTGGCCCCCTGGGGAACAGCCCTCTAGAAAAGAAAGTGAAAGCAAATGTATAGGGAAATCCAGCCATTAGACTAAATCTCTAGGAAGGCCTTTGGAAAGGACTGCAAAACTGCTTTCTGGCCTAGCTAGATGACAAATATCCCCAACTCCTTGACAGCTTCAGAGCAAAAGCTGCCTAAGCCAAATGGGCCAAGTACTAAGAAGTGACCTGCTGTCCTGGAGGAAAAGAAGCCCAGGTCCAAGGTCCCACCACAGAAGGGCTTTCCTCTCCTCCCTGCTGTGCCCCACCTAAGAAGACATTCAAGGTAGTGACACAGCCAAGGTCTACCTTGTCACTTGGAAATGCCCTGCCACTTGCCCACCAGCCAGCAGTAGGAAAGTGTTCTAGCCAATGGCAGAAGCACCATGGCCCTTCTCCTAAGAGCCATACCTTCCCACTAGAAGTCCAGAAAGCTCTGGCAGAGTCTGTTTCTGTCTAGGTTCACCTGACTGGCATTCACAAGGTCCACTTGCCCAAGCACTGGCATACCAGGTATACCACTCACTGGCCTGAGCCAGACACTAGGAAGAAATGAACACAAGGACCAAAGCCCCAAGGGCACCTCACAGCTACTCTGTGCAGCACCTGGATCTACAGCCACAGGTACACTTGAGACTTTTCTGTCTCCTTTCTAGAACTTGTCAAGATTTGAATTCATCTTATTTGTAGGTTCTCAATGTAAATTACTAGAAAGGGGCTATGATAGCCCTTCCTCCAGGAATCCTTCCCCGGTGCCCTAATGGCTGCTAAGTTGGGCTGAGGCCCTACCTATTCCCTTCCCCCACCAGCTAGGGACATCTCTCCAGGTTATCACTGCCCAACACCTAAGGCCCTGCAAGTATGGGCCATGTCTGTTTGGCCTCCCACTGTTAACCCTGGAATGCAGCAGAGTCCCTGGCCCAGAGCTGGGATCCAAGAAACTGAGTGAATAAATACATCAGAAAATAAAGAAAGAAATGGAGACTAGGAAGATCTCAGTCCAAATCCACCATCCACTACTCTTGAGATGGCTTGTGTCCCCATCTGAAATCCATGGAACAAAGGTGCCTATTTAAGCAGCTATTGGAAAGATTAAGCAAGAGGAGGTATGCAAACTGTCAAGTTCATAGCAGGGACTCCTGCTGTGTTAAATAACACAGGCTTTCCCCTTCACTCAACGGTCCCTCAGACCAGAGCTCAAGGCTGACTCCTCTTGCTGCTCCCAATAGAAATTCCTCCCTTGCTTCAACTTCAACTGTGGCAGTGGGTGAGCCAGCCCCTGGAGTGCCACCATTGAGTCTGGTTCAAAGGCACATGGGGGTGGGAGCCTAGGGGAGGGAGATGGCATCATCTCCACCAGGGCTGAACCTCTCCCTGCACCTGGTCCCTATACAAGATGTTCCTTTGGGCTTTGGCCAATGACCCACAGAGCTCTCCTGATAAAGACTATCCTGACCTTACTTTACAGATGCAGTCACTTTCCTTCAGGGGGTCAAAAGGTTGCACCCAGGTTGCTCTGTAGAGTTACTAATCAAAGGAGCCCAGTATGAGGCAGGATGGAACATGCACACACTTCTTGATCTTCCATTGTCCTTTGATAGCTACATAGAAAGGAAAGGGTCCAGGGTAGTACATGCTCTTGCTGAAGGGCTCCAATACGCCACCTCTTAAGCCTACTGAGGCATTGCTCTCTGGCATGTTTCTGCTGGTTCAAGTGCCAACAGTAGCTGCATATTTTCCCAGAAGGTTCCAGTCAATGGAACCCAAGATCTGGGGCTCCTCTTTAAGGGTTCGCACTCATACCCAGGAAAACTAGCAACAGGGTAAGGCACCACCAAGCCACAAACCATTCATTTTGCCCCACTCCCACCTCAACACACAAGCACTCTCACAAAAGGGAGGTCAGGGAAGAGACAAATACCTTCACCAAGAGCCTACCTAGCTGCTAGAGCCATCAATGCATCTAGAAACCTCTATATACTGCTGTCCTCTCAAATTGGATGACGTTAGCATTTTAAAGAGTATTCCCTAAGGCACAAGCAGTCTCCCAATGGTCAGAAGAGGAAACAAGACCAAGAGATGTATCCATTGGCAGGGTCAGCAAAGTCACAAGAGAGGTCTTATCTCTTATCCCCCAGGGCCAGTTGCTTGCCACTGTTTCAGGTGGTTTCCAACCTACCTGGGACCTAAATTATCCCCATCTTAAGTGTGTGTAAGGAAAGAGGAATCCAACTTGAATAACCAAGATCCCAAACAGAACTTCGGAAGCAAAGCTCCCTCCCCTAGGCTCCCACCCCCATGGGCCTCAGAAATACTACCTCCCTCCCATTCCAACAGCCTGGGGAAGTGGATGGAGAAGATATCTGAGGTTCTAAGAACATGAGAGGGATCAGAGGTAACTAGCAAAATACAATTCTTTCCCACTATGACAAGTGGCAAAGCTGTGAGTGAGAAACCTGTGGAGAATCTGAGTCCCAGAAAGGGATTCCCAAGGTGGCACGAAAAAGGCAGGCTGGGACATGTGACTGCCTCAGAAGGGATCCAACAAGGACAGTAGGAAGGTGACACTTGGCTGCCATGGATCACTCGCTTGGCCTGTCCAGAGTCCACTCCCCACAGGTGCAGACCACTGGGGAAACTGGATCAGGGTCAACTTTGGTCGACTGCCTCATTGACACATCACAACCTTTCTTATCTCCTATTTGTTCTCCTAGAAATCTGTTTGCCTTTCCTAAAAAAACCCCATTTGTTCTTACCATAAAAGCTTTTTCTCTCTCCTCCTTTTCCCCATAAGTCTCTAACCATTCAGCAAACTACTTCTCTGTGACTTCCTGTACGTGTAGGAATAAACTTTTTTTCTTTTGTTTTATCTGTCTTTTGCTAGTTTGATTAATAAGCCACAGTCACAAACCTGGGAGAGCAGAGGAAAGGTTTTTCTTCCCCAACACATTGATTGAAATAAATGAAGAAAATCTGGCTTTATATAGTTATGTAGTTTAAAAGTGTGTATTTTAATAGCTATTTGAAAGAACTGTGGATATTATTCTCTATACTACACAGAAACTCAGCAAGTGAATAGTTATAATGTGGACTCCAATGATATCAATGTTATGCTTTTAGTACTTTGTTACATTCAAAATCAATTAGCTCATATTATATATATCAATTAAATGTCAGAAATTTTCTTATGCATTATCAAAAAATTCTCAATATAGCTATCAATCTCATCAGAAAGGTCTTAAATTAATGAAAAGTTGAATAGCCAGGCATTGTGGTGGGCGCCTGTGGTCCCAGCTACTCGGGAGGCTGAGGCAAGAGAATTGCCTAAGCCCAGGAGTTGGAGGTTGCTGTGACCTGTGTGACGCCATGGTACTCTACCGAGGGTGATAAAGTAAGACTCTGTCTCTACAAAAAAAAAAAAGGAAAAGAAAGAAAAATAGAAAAGTCACCAAGCTCAAAGTAACTGCTAAAAGATTCTAAAATTCTAAATTTGCTTATGAAACCACTCCTGCGAACTGATAAGAGTGCAAGGTGACAGCCAGAATAAGGGCCCCAAGGGCCCCAAAACTCTACAAACTTAGCTAAAATAATGATAATCATCAGACACTGTCCCCTCATTTGCTTGGTAGTAATCACTGTTCCCTCTGTTTGCTTCTTTACCCTGGAGTCACACAGGGTTGTCGGTTACAAAGACTCTTAACTTTCTCTGTATAATACCAACTGTTTGGAACCTAGAGAGAGTTTTTGAGTTATCTTTCAGGTCCTGCATTCCAGTAATGGACGCACCCAGACCAAGGAATTGACTCAGCTGATCTTAGGCCTCTCACCTAAAGAACTGCCTTCCAATGGATAGGATGACCCACCTAGACAGTAGCCCATACCAAATGACTCCTGGTTCTTCCCCCAAATCAGCCAATTAGCAGACCCTAACTGCCTAATCTTCTGCCCACCAAATGGTCTTTTAAAACCCTGTCTCCCCAGTTCTCAGGGAAGAGAAATTTTCCCATCTCCCTGTTTAGTGCTATGCAGAATAAACTTTCTCTGCTATAAACTCTGCTGTCTCTGGATAGTGGCTTTCTCTTGGGCAGCAGCAGGCTGATAAACCTAGCTGGGCAGCAACAAATTGGGAGCTTGTCTGGGATCACCTTCCTGGGTGCCTGCCAGCAGCTCGATGGCCCTTTACTGGCAGAGCAGATGTATAGATGTACCCTAGCAGCCTCTCAGTTCACCTGGATTGAGGGCCATCTCTAGCACCATTTCTACTGGTAGTGAGGCAAGAAAGTAAAAGCAGAACTAAAAGAATCTGTCCTAGCTACCCTGTGTAGGCCTCAGCCAGGCCGCAGACATTTCTGTTGTCTGCATATTTCTTCTTTAATACGTGAGGCCTAGATTGTAACCTAGTAACTTCCCTGGACTTCCATTGCCTTTGAGGGCAGGTGGTCTGACCAGTCTCAAGGATGTGGGCAAATCTGACCTTCCCCCTTGAGCCTGGGACCTTGAGGGTGATGTCATGTCTCTCTGTTTTATGACCCTCATGTGCACTCCAGCCCTGAAGAGTGGATGAAAGAGAGGCAAGAGATTGAGCTGGGGGCGGGGCTCGGTTTTGGAGACACACTGATGTTCCAAGTTACCCCCTGGCCGGAATAAACCTGCTTCCTCTAATCAACTGGTGCCTGGAGTCTTCTGTCTGTGTCGGTTTCCTGCTACAGTAGGATGCTGTTGACCCATGGTGCTTGGAACTGTTTACAGCAGAGAAATGATTTCTGGAACCGCAAGAGGTCTTTGTTACCATCTTTTCCTCCTCCTGATTGATTAGTGAGTCTCCATTGGGTTTTCATATTTCACAGGAAGGGGCTTGGGGGAATTTCTCCCTATTAGATGGAGAATGGGGAGGGTGAGTTTTGACTCGCCTCTTTGAAGGTCTTACGGCTCCTTTGTGGGTCTTGGTTGGCTTTTTCCTACACATTACAGGAAGTCTTGGTTAGACTCACCTTGAAAGACCTTTTTGTTCAGATCTGTGTGTGTGCACGTGAATGTGTGTGTGATCCATGCTACTTAGATCCCAGCTCCCTTTTCATGTCCCTACACCTCCCCTTCACAGGGGTACAACTTCAGGACAGTAGGGGGTTCCTAAAGCTGGGGTCACAGGACTCTGTATAACAACATTGGAAGCATGCAGTCTGAGATTTTGCTGAGATTCACTTTGGGAAGGTTATCTCCAACACTACTCAGAGGAGAGAAGCACTTTTATTCATCTTGTGCAGCTGTGTTTGTGTCTATTGTACTATTTCTTAAACTTATTTGTATTCATAAAAAGATTTGAACTAAAAAGAACATGTAACAACTTCATGGTTAGCCTTAAAAATTCTCTTGATAAAACTGAAGAACCAATATGGTCTAGAACAAAGATAAAAATCTTTTGAACACTACTGTGATAGGAATAATGGCAGAGGACTGGTTGCCTCCTAGCCAAATGATTAAAGTTCTGTGCTTCTATCTCACCTCACAGGTTTGATTCACAGGTGGAATGAGCTCATTCTGGTGTGGCACGTATGTCACTTGTGCAGTTTTGCTGGTTCTCTTTCTTTTAGTGCATAGTTTTTGATTTCCTGTACTTTGTGGACTTTTAGGTATCTTAAATGTTCATCTAAGAAGCTGAGACCCTAGCAAAAAAAGGTAGATATAAATGTGTGACATATTCAGGGCTTTTTGGGTTTTTTTTTCTGAGACAGAGTCTCACCATGTTGCCCTTGGTAGAGCACCATGGAGTCATAGTTCACAGCAACCTCCAATTTCTGGGCTTAAGTGATTCTCTTTGTCTCAGCCTCCCAAGTAGCTGGGACTACAGGTGCCTGAGACAACACCTGGTTAGTTTATTTTTTTTTTAGAGATAGGATGTCTCTGACATATTCAGTTTCTGGCTAGTGAAAGTCTCCTTTCTATGAGCCATTTTTGTGATTTTCTGGAAATTGTTTTCTACCTCTTTAGAAACACCTCTTGCTTCCTTGATTAAGCTAAGTTGCAATCTCTGTTAAGGCTTACTGGTTTCATTCAGGAAGGTACTTTGGTTAAAATGTTTGAAAGCGATAATGTCTTAGCCAAACTGTTGAAGGCAAATGCTGAACTGTACTGTTTATGAGTCTTCTTTAACCACATGGCAATGCTTGAGTCTCTCTGAACTTGTTCAGGTTCAGCTGCCTGATTCACAGATTGTTCTTTGTTCAAATAAAGTCTGTTAAATTTGTCAGAAGTGGGTTCCAGAACAGAGCTCCTAGAGACCCACAAAACACCGGATGGAGAAACAAGGTATCTGCCAGGTTGTGCCCATTACTGGGCCTCGTGTCATCTCTCAGATTCTGAGGGACCACAGATTTATATTTAAATTCCCTGAGTTTTCCTGGGCAAATTTCTGATCATAGCTGGTTTGAAAGTTGCAAGAAAAACTTTACTGAGTTTGGAATCAGATTATACCTAGGTCTGGGATCAGATTGGATCCAATTACTAACCAGCTTAGCAGTCCTCCTGCCTTAGCCTCCCAAAGTACTGCGATTACAGGCATGAGCCACTGGTTCTGGCCTGTAAGCGGATATCTTCAAATGCTTCTATGAAATAAATTTATATCTAAAAAGGAAATTTTGGCTTATAAAAGTGTCTGAGAAGGAGGACTGAGTCACTATAAACTCTCACTATTGTTCTAGATCTATATGACAAGTCTTACCTTTGTTTAGAGACTTTCCCTGGCCATCTCATCTTAACTAGAGCTTTATATACAACTTTTCCCCCTTTGGTATGATGGTACATTATTCAGGCCTCAAGTCTTCACTCTGAACTTTCAAAATACAGCTCGGCGCCTGTGGCTCAATCAGCTAAGGCGCCAGCCACGTACACCTAAGGTGGCGGGTTCGAATCCCCAGCCCGGACCTGCCAAACAACAATGATGGCTGCAACCAAAAAATGGCCGGGCGTTGTGGTGGGCACCTGTGGTCCCAGCTACTTGGGAGGCGGAGGCAGGAGACTCGCTTAAGCCCAGGAGTTGGAGGTTGCTATGAGCTGTGATGCCATGGCACT
>CAUYQV010008290.1:0-18162 GCA_963574575.1 Galagoides demidoff
AAAAAAAAAAAAAAAAAAAAAAAAAAAAAAAGCCTTCCTGCCAAAACTGAGTTTCACATTCATTGAATTTCATCTGATATTTTAAGTAGGCAGCACAGATACCCCCATGGTACCCTGTGACCCAAAGAAGTAACTCAAAGAAATAAGGCAAACTGGAAGGCACCCAACTGTGGCCTCAGGATTTCTTTTTTAAAAAATTTCTTTCATTCACCGTAAGTAAGAAAGAGTGCTTGTTCTATTTAACCCAATAAAGTTAGAAGAGAGAACAAAGAATCATTTTGAAAAATCTACTCCTCGTTCTAACAAAATGGGTTCTCTTATCTAAGGTTCAGTCACAACAAAGATGAAAAAATTCTTTTATGCGCTCAAGTGCTTTTTCAGTTTTTGAAAAAAATCAATGCCACGTTCACACTAATGTTTGCTTGTATAAAATATTGACTGTAGACACGTCCCTCTGAGTCTATATGTAAAAGCGCCCATCTTAATCATCGGATGGGTTCTAATTGTCTCCCCTCCCCTCTTGCAGAAAAGAGTAATGAAAGGACAGCTAAAAGCAGAACTATATAGTTATTTTATAACTGGCACTAACAAATTTCACCAATTACAGAGTCCATTCTGTAAGCAATGAATGTGTGGCTCCCAATTAATCTCGTGCACCTCGAGGCAAGGTCTAAATCAGCTGGATACAGCTAAAGCAATTTGCACACAGCTAAAAGCAAATTGGAAAATAAGTGTTCCACGCTGCTGCCTATCTTTCCAAGCCAAAGACACAATCAGTATTCTGGCAGCAGCCCTATGTCATGTTATTTGCAGCTATCAATTTTAATTATAACAATTATTGATTAGTTAGGAAAGTGAATAATCTGAAGCGCAAAGGAACGACTTTCCTGCTTCAGGTCTCTCTCCTGCCTCTTCAGAGATGAGGTCACAAATCCTACTTAAAGATCCCACTTGGGGGTCTAGACTGTTCCATCCTAATTTTTCCCTACCCCCTCCCAGCACACATGCAGTTTCAGTTTTGCAACGTGTCTCAAAGACTGATCTGACCTGTAAGAAAGCTGGGCCAGCATCTTAATTCTAACCGGAGAATTTAGAGACAATTAAAGAAAAGGTATCTTGATTTTTGAGGATCTAGAGTTCACGAAACTATCTTTGCTCCATTGGGTGAAGAAGCGAGAAAAAGAAATCCTATAGAAAGAAAAATAGAACTAAGTGTAAGAAAGAGAAGAAACGAGGCCAGTAAGTTGTCAGATGGAATAAGTAAGATAATGTGCTTTAGTGAGTGGGAAAAAAATGGGGGTTAAATAAGGCCTTAAAGAATCTTTGCTTTAAGATTATTGCCACATTTACTCATATTTGTGATCTTGGGAAAATCAAATATCATTGCTGAACCTTTATTTCTTAGTCTGTGAAGTAGGAAATAATGCAATGAGACTAATACTTTATTCATTAGCTAGGTTTATTTTTTAGGTGGAGAGGGTTGGGAGTTGGGAGGCAATTAAATGATACACTCTGTTTGAAAGGGTTCTGCAAGAGGGTTATGTTATATTGAGCTGTTCTAAACTGGATCTATTACATTTGTTGAATTAACCACATTCTCTTCTGAGTCAATTTTCTTTAGTTAGATTCCATGTGAAGGAAGCCCCAGAGAGACAGACAGATATAGAGATGATAGATATGAACACAAATAAATTCACCTCTCACTTTATGAAATAAATGCATACTAGCAAATTTGGCTATAAAGTGAATTTCTGCAAAGCAAATTCCATTTCCCTATTGATGTCTATTATAAAACCAGATAATATATCCATGGAAAGGAATTTCCCAAGATACTAAGTTAAAAATTGTTATTGGATAGCAGCAGTTACTTTGAAGTATGTTCAGAATTTTGAAGTATTTGGCATGATATTTGCAATTCTGGGATTCATCTGGAACTTATCTTTGCAGAAAAGGTTGGTGAATGCCTAAGTAGGATCAACAGCTTTTAAAATTAAGCTCTTCTTCTCCTTTGGTTTAAGTGCCTACAAAGCTTATAGAAAGTAGATAAATTCTGTGCTTTATCACTTTCTTAATCTAACAACTCAGCATACTGAATTTATTACTAGAAGGTTAGATAGAGCTGGACTGCATTGGGTAGTCTAGTCTGACTATGGTAACTGCAGTCCACAGGGCGGTTGGTCTTCTGTGACCTTCTAGAGCAGGATCTAATTCAAGGACTAAAGCAAGCTCAGAGCCTTGTTATTCTTAGCAGTCTTACAGAGGAGCAGTTAGAACACCTCAGATATTCAATTATCAATCACCATTTGCTTCTTGCAGAAAAAAATCCTATGTTTGGAGAAGCATGCTTGTAGGTCTCAAACCTCATGGAGAAAATAGTCAACTGAGTTCATGAACGTCAATTCTTTTTCTCTATAGATTTCTTAGAAATGATTTCCCATTTGTGGATGCACAATCTAATTTTGTTTCTTTCGCTCTAATTTAAGGAAAGGCCTGGCCTACCTTGTTAGTGTGCTCTGTATTATCAGAGAATATGATTAAAAAAATGATTGCTAGCAAATATATCACTGTATTTAAGGGAATCTATTTATTACTTCAGTAAACCTTTAAATTAAACACCAGAGTAAATAAAGATCTTCAACGGTGACAGTGATGGGAACAGGAATTTTTAACTATTTTAAAGTCATTTCTTAAAGCATCCTATTTGGATATGCAACATTAGTCATACTGGAAAATTTTATTTATTTATTTATTTTTTTAAATTAGATTTTCTTTTATTTTGTTCTACTCTTTCTTTCTTTTTTTTTTTTTGGCCACACCAGGTTTGAACCCACTACCTCCGGTATATGGGGCCAACACCCTACTCTTTGAGCCACAGGTGCCACCCTATTCTATTCTATTCTATTCTATTTAAGAGATGGGGTCTCAATCTGTTGCCCAGGCTAGAGTGCAGTGGTGTGATCATAGCACACTGAAGCCTCAGTCTCTTGGACTCAAGTAATCCTCCTGTCTCTGCCTTCCAAGCTGCTGGACGATTGGCAGGCACCACTATGCCTAGGTAATTTTTTTCTAATTTTTTGTAGAGATTGAGTCTTGCTATATTGCTCAGCCTGATCTCAGACTCCTGGTCCTGAGTAGCTGGGGTTACAGGCATGAGCCAACACACCTGGCTCATACCAGAAATATTGTAGAGTATCACATTCTTTCCTAAATGACCCTATTGCATTTTTGCTTTTGAGTCTTTGCTTTAACATACATTGTAAAACAAACAGGACCGTGTTTCAATATCTAGCACTTAAAATTCTTCAATGATTTACCATATTTCAGTTGGTTGACATTCTTTCTATGAATAAAACAGGCACAAAAACTTCCTTATTTGATAAAAGGTACTTCGTGAGGGCTGTATTTGCTAAGCAGTAAGTAGTAATCCAAGGTCAAAAATGTCCTTGGGTTGCTATTTAGTACATTTAAAACTCATAGACTGTCACCATTGAGGGTAGAGTGATTTGATAGAACCCACTGGCAAGTGTCTATATTGTAGCTAAGAGTATGAGAAAGGGCATCCACTCGGTACAAGAAACATGAGATTAGGAATCCAAAAAATCTAGTAGAACCTCAAAATGTGCCCTCACATTCCATGCTTGTGGGCAAGTTATTTAACCTGCATGAGATAACAAAACAAAATGGGTGTTAAAGAACTAAGTAAGATAATGCATTTAAAGGGCACAACAGTTGCTCACTAAACATTGCTTTGTCTTTTCTATTCCTTCTCCTCCCTCTAAATAACATTAAGAGGGGACTGAGGGAGCTGGAATCCCTCCACTACTAAATGGAGTATGTCTATAAACCTCCAATTTCTTGGCTCAAAATCACTCAAGAAATAAATGGAAAAATGAGTTGGGATCATTTCATTATTAAAAAAAAAATTAAAATCTTTATTGCAAGAAAATCTTCTTTAACCTCTGAAATTGTAAGCTTTGGCCCATATATTTTGAGCAATATTTTACAGAATCGCAGAATCTTGATGTTAGAAGAGATTTTACATATCATCTGGTCTAACTGCCCAGTGGTATTCTAAACCCCACATTTCTTACAAACTGGGCCCTATTTGAGCCAAAGGAGAGAAGCCATTGCTGTGGGGTCACTGGACTGGGTTTGCATGTGCAGAGCAGACTGGTGGGCTGCAAGCCAGGTGACTTTATTAAACATGTTTCTTCTGGAATGCACCTGGTCTATAAGCCTTTGGGGCCTCTTGGTAAGTTTGGGAAGCATCCCCCGACTTGGGATGCTCCAGCAGACCAGGCTGCCCACTGGTTGCCACCCCACCTGTTCTCCTTGATGTATCTGGAGACCATTTGCTTCCCTTGCCTTTCTGTCCTTAATTGTTCTGGGCCTAATTTCCTCAGCTAACAGGCTGATTAATTTGATATAGCAATTTATTAGGTGTTAATGATGATCTCCTCTCTTAGAGTTATTCACATCTTAAAGGTGACTCATAAAACTATAGTGACCTCATTGGCAGGAATCAAATAAGCTATCTGGGACTTGGGCAATCTCATGGGGGGAATATCATGGAAGAGTGAAGCATTGGGAGTCCCCGTTGCCCAATTCTTACAACATATTCTCCTTCTGCCTGTTTAAGATCGGTATGGGCAAGTGTCCATGTATGCCAGAAGCAGAGAACGTCTCTTTCAATTCACATGATTACTCAATGCAATTGAAATACGTTACCATAAATCAAAGTAGCCTAGTAAAGGCTGTGTCCTATCCCATGAACTTCGAAGTACCTTGGCTGTTCAAGGTTTCTAAAAAGAAAAAGTGAGTCCAACTGCTTCATGTTGAAATCTGACACCTTTTTAAGTGGCTGAGAAGGGGAAGGGAAGGCCTGCCCAATGGCCTTCTTTGGCAGTAGAGCTGGAAATTGTCGTCCTTATCAAGACGAGTCTTTGCTTGTCAAAAAGCAAATACCCAAGTAGCTTGATGGGGCCTCATTTAGAAACACCAACCATAAAAGTAGGAAATCTGTGTGCAGAAGAGCTCATACTACAAGAATTAGGAGGATGGATTATTCATTAAAATGGATTTCCAAAGCCATCCTGCTGTTACCTGTCCCAACACACCAACATGTTGGTCTCCAAGAACAGCAGCCCTCAGGGTGTCTGATCTGTCCAACCAGACTAGAGAGCCTGGAGAGAAAACCAGAAATTTTTAATTCCATTCTTTCCTGGTCCTACCAGTCATGATGAGTATCTATGTTATGTTTACTTAGGCTGGAAAAAAAATCAATAACAAATATTTCTGTTGTGTTTTCTTTAAGTGGCATTGAGTGCTTATTTCACTGAACATGCTCATCAGTTGTCCGTTTGGTAAGTGTACCTCTTCCATGTCATACGTAAGTTCCAGTCCCCAACCCTATTCTTAATAATCACACTTAGCAGATGACTTTAGACACTTCTATTCATTAAACATTGATTTGTCCAGGATGTGAAATTTTAGTAAGGAAATGGAGGCTAATGGAAATAAATGCTTCAATTTTCTTCCTGTTGTTACCTCTCTTTTTCTGCACTTTAAGGAAGAGGACCCTTTCCTTTTTGCCAAATTTGCCCCTCCTTGTTCTCTTGCTTCTCTTCTTTCTACGTCCTTGGGGTTCTCGATCCTCTTTTGCACTCTTGTCAATTCCATCTTTAGTGCTTTCTTTCCTTCTCATATGAATACGTTCAGCTCAAGCCTTCATTATCCTAAATAAGCTTAGTTGCTCAACCATTTTAGCCCCAAAGACATAATGCTGTTTCCCTCCTCTTCACAATCAAACCTTCTGTTACCATTACCTGTCCTTCCTCACAAGATACTCAATCCTTTAACCTTCTGGAATCTGGCATATTCCCTGTTTTCTACCCAGAGCACATCATCTCTTTTTCTTTTTCTGTGAGATAGAGTCTCACTTTGTCACACTGGGTAGAGTGCCATGGTGTCACAGTTCACTGCCACCTCAAACTCTTGGGCTCAAGTGATCCTCTAGCCTCAGCCTCCCAAGTCGCTGGGACTATAGGCATCCACCACAATGCATGGCTATTTTTTTAGAGACAGGGTCTTGCTCTTGCTCAGGCTGGTCTTGAACTCCTGAGGTAGAAAACCCACTTGCCTTGGCCTCTGAGAGTGCTAGGTTTACTCGTGTGCTTCTTGATGGAGTCCAGTGTCTGACAGCCTCAGTCACGCTTCCTTAGCATATGTCCCCTACCATCTGCCACTCGTCCCAGCTCTCCCCTCCCTTGGCTTCTGAGATCTGGTCCAGTTATAATTCTCATCTTGTTTTTTGAATTCTCTTATCTCCTTTGCGGCTTTTTTGAACATAGATTTTTTTTTTTCCTTTGGGTGGCTTTTCTCTTTTGGTTTTCCTTCAGGGTTCTTTCATCCCTTAGGACTTTAACTACTGTTGTCTATGCTACAGCTTTCAAGCCTGTATTTCTTCAATTGATCTCTCCTAAATTTCAGACTTGTATTTCTAACTGCTCTCTAATGACATCTGGGTATCTCTAACTGGAGGTCTTTGTATATCTCAAAATTGATAGACCAGACCCTTTCCTCTACTGAATCTGGATTCTCCTGGATTCTCTATGTCTTTCCAAAGTGCTGCCTCCCACCCAAAGCCAAACTGTAGAGCCTTGTCAACTTCTTCTTGTAAACTTTTAGGAACTGGTTACTTATACTCTGCGATTTCTCTTGTATGCACCTGCTACTCTCTTACCGTCACCATAGTTCAGGTTACCCATCCTTCTTGCTTCGCCTGAAGTAGCTTCCTGCATTATGTGTCTGCTTTCCACCCTGAACTCCAAGACACTCTACATCCCACCACAGAAACACCCCTATTCAAAAATCTGCAGGACTGGTAGCCTGTGAGTTAATAGGAAGAAAGTCAATTAAAACAGAACCAGGAGTGATGATACCCACATACCTTAATTTTTTTTTAACTTAAAGCATATAAATGTGCACTAATTTGACATTTCTGGCCCATTGATTTGTGTTGTATCACCCTTCTTTTTGGTGTTAGCATATCATCTACAGGGTTTCTTTGGTTTTGGTTTCTTTTAAATGGAGCAAGAACTTAATGAAACTTTTAGCCCCAAAGACATAAGGCTGTCTCCCTCCTCCCTTGAAGCCGTCTGAGAACAGAATCCTACTATATTTTACACTGTCTCACCAATTATTTACAATTTGTTCACTCACCCCAATTTGATGATATAAGAAAAAAAGAACTCGGAGAGAACACAAATCTCTTTCTTCTGCCACTTTTATTTCATCAGTTTTATTTTAAACGTTAAATAAACTGCATAATCATA
The DNA here is from genome assembly GCA_963574575.1 of Galagoides demidoff. Lineage (NCBI taxonomy): Eukaryota > Metazoa > Chordata > Mammalia > Primates > Galagidae > Galagoides > Galagoides demidoff. The sequence continues at coordinate 7,335 of CAUYQV010008290.1, forward strand.
ATAACAAATATAACAGGTGTAAACAGGTTTGAGAATCAACAGAACTTACTCTTGGAAAGCATATAAACTGATAAAAGCAGAGGTGCTCAGAGATTCTGTCTAGAGAGGAGACTCTTGGCAGTGAGCTGAACCATCTGTGTGCAGGGGCCAGGACTCAGGGCTGGGAAAATATCAGCCAGTCTGGGGATTGGCTATTTGGGGGTCAGTTAACAGAGCATTGACTGTATTGTCAAATTACCTGAAGTGAGATACCTTTGTTGCTGAAATGCTACTGAATGCCACTCACAGTCTGTAGAGATACCTGACCTCATGGGAACCTTCCTTTGAGGTGGGGAGTGTGAGCAGTGGTGTTGGAATAATGCCCAATCACCGTACCAGGAACTTCTGCCTTGGCAGAGATGGCTGCTAGTCTTGACCTTCAGCAAGGAAAATGCTACAGGGGCTTTTCAATTTTATTTTAAACAGAGATTTAGCAAAATTTTGTACATGAAACAACAACCTGCCCTACCCGCAAAGAAACACAAAATGAAGACATTTGTACACATCTGATTTTAATATAGAATCTCTATATCCACATCTCACTTATTGTTTAATGTTCAGTAACTTACAGGCTGCTTTGCCCATAAAGCAATTGCATAACGTTCTTCAGTGTTCGATTAGAGGAACCTCATTCTTGTATAAAACATTATGCTCTTGAGCCTTTTCACCTACCATGAGTTAATGCCTCCTCTGGGAATTGATGTCATATTCCCTAACTGGAATCACTCCTGGAGAGCAAAAATAATTTATTGAGAAAAAGAATCATAAAAGAAATCGAGTGTACTAATCCATGGGTTAAAATATAATTTAAAAAATTCTTCCTGACTTAAGAGTTCATCTGTGAAATGATTTTACTGAGTCTCCATGAGTAAGGGGAACAGCCGACACCCAGGCTCACCTCCTTTTAACATTTAAAAATTAATCACCGAGCCCCGAACCAGGCCAACACTGTCTTGAGATTCTTATAGAAAGTTCGCCTTCAAACATCAAGCCTGCTCATTCAGCACGTGTTTCCAGAAGTCCATTGACTGTGGGATAATCAGAGGTTTAGATTTCATTGACATGCAGAAAGGGGCTCTGTGAATTCTCACAGGGCTCCTGGGCCAGACCTGGAAAAGCCTGCTCGCGCCTGTCCCCTTGGACCTGTGTCAGTGCGCTGTCACTGGGAGTTCGGAAACATGTTACAATGCAGTCCTGAACTCTGGCTGCATGGATGACTTGTTTTTCCGAAAGGAAAGAAGGCCGGCATGACTATGTAAGCAGAGGAAGTTGACATGATCTCATTCGGGGCCCTTTCTTCTATTTGTGTCGGGGGAATCCGCCTCTGCAGAATAGTGAGCCTTTCTTTCAGCCACACATGGTTGTCTGCCTAATTTTCCTCATTCTTAACCTTTGCCTCCCCTTCGGAATGAAGTGTGAAATACTGCCGAGACTCTGCGTTCTCTCTGTATATCTTCCTCACAATAGGCAGGAGGAACAGGGTTAAAGATGTTTGCACACCCAGAAAATAACTCCAGCACACAGGTCTGAACAGCCAGCTACCCAGGGGAAAGGACGACACATACAAATGGGCTCAGAGAAGGACAAGGTGTTTCTGTCTTATGTGGTATGTGTGGTAGCAGCCTCCTTAAATGTGTCTAATTTAACATCAATAATAAAAGCATCTTGTAAATAATAAAAGTCCCTCAAACAAAATCGTTCATTAGATAGTCCTAATTGCCTTTGAATCAAACGTTTGCTTTGAAACTGTTTTAGTGCAGTGTAGCAGTCTTTAATTTATTTAATACTGTTTAGCAGTATTCTTCAATATTATTGAATAACATTGAAATCCTTATGAATAATTGAATTTGCCCTATATTACACAGCAATGCTTTATTTTCTTACTCTTTTCATTGCATGTAGCCATTGAATATATATTGTAAAATTCTACTATATATTGTAGAATATATATTTATATAATTCTAGAGGTAGATTATTCTGAGAAATGTAGAGATAGCACTTTGACTACTTGTAGCCAGCAACTGAGTATCTGTTCCATCCTGCCACTTACAAGACTTTTAAGAAGGTCTTACAACTACACGCTTGCACGGATGATAAAATACAAATATCCTCTAGTAATGGGAAGGAGATAAGTGGGGAGAGGAGGGGGAAGGAGGGAGGGTGACTGGTGGGATCTCCCCTATTGTGCACACCGTGAGGGTGTTCAGCACGCCACCTGGGGGAAGGGCTCACCTACCACTTGAACTTGACCTTAGTATTGAAAACAGCACTCGGGTTTCCTTTAGATGGCACAAAGCTTTCGCCTTTTACCTTAGTATGGAAAACAGTATAACCTAGACATTTGTACCCTCATTTTAATTTGAAATAAGAACAAATTTTACAAAAAGGTCTTTGTCCTAGTTGATGATTGCTCAAAAAACATCTTATTTTTATTGGCTTACTTTAAAAAGAATGGAATAGCTGTTTCTCAATGTATGTTGCTAATATCAGCAATAAATTGATCTTATCTGTAGTATGCTATTACCGATTTGTTTTATTTTTTTCTCATTTCCAAGACAAGGGGGAAACCAGATCCTACATAAGCGCACGAGAATGGACTGTGGAGGGTGGAGTTGAGATCGCGTACCTGCACAGCAGCCACTATGCAGGGACCTGCCTGGCGTGCGCCATTCTTCCCCTTTGCCATCCTCTTCTGGTTGCGCCACTGTGCAGAAGCCAAAGAGGACAAAACTATGGTGGGACTCGTTTTTCATTCTCTGTAACTTGGCTTTGGCAGCTTAAGGTTTTCTGGAACCTCCATGTCACTTTGAGCTCCCTTGGGGTTTGTTAGGAAAAAAAACCACTCAGGGCCCCTTGATCCTTTCTCCCCATGTTGTCTTGAAGGGACTAGCTAGCTTCTTTTTAGACATCTGTTTTTAATCTTTTTTTTCTTTACTTTTTGTCAATTATAACAAAGACTGAAGAAATTACGTAGCATTTCGGAAACAAAATAGAAGAAAATCCCCATCCCCTTTATTAAAATTATTTCAACTCAATCAGTATCATTGTTTTTTTTAATCAATTACCATCCAGTCTCTTTTATAGAAATTATTAATATAAATTTTATAGAAATTTGATTTTACATGGTTTGTAATCATGACATATTTTTTTACACTTGACATAGACATATTGTTACATTTCCTATATGGTTTTTATAATTATTATTTAAAATAGCTATGCAACAGTTTATGAAATAGATGATCTGTCATTCATTTAAGAATTCTTTCTATAATTTTTGAAATTTAAGTTTCTATTTTCCTTTCACTTTCTAAATTTGCAAATCATGTCATTACATATTATGCTATTATACTATGTAACATTTGAATTGTACTAATTCATATCATCTTCTCCTTATTTTTAAATTGTCCAGAGGCTAGAGACCCAGAGTGGGTATACTGTGTCAGTGGGTATGAGTACATCATACCTCTTAATACATATGCCAAATTGCTCTCCAAAAAGGCTGTGCCAATCATGGGTGAAAATTCCACTTCCAGGGCTGTCTGGCTCATACCCTTTATATCTACTCTATGCTGCCACCCAAGGAAAGAACCAGAATCATAATACCAGTCTGTTCCATGCTCTGTGAAGAGAATATTGGTTGCAGGAATCAGCTTCAAGAGATTATTAGGAGAGAAAATTGACATCCCTCTCTGATAAGGCAAATTGGATCATAAGATGCCTAGCCATTATGCTATTATATTTACATTCTTGGTCCCTATTGTGTTTCTATTGCTTATTCATATTTTATAGGTATGTTATTTTATTCATAAAGATATTTTGATAAAGTCGCCTTTTTATAGAAAAGTTATTCGAGTGTAGAAGCATGTGTCAGACTCGGACTCAGCAGGTTATCTCTTTCCCTGCTCGCCAACCTCACTAAACTCCATTACTTGCTAAATAAATTCTGAATTCTTCATGCTGACATGTCAAGCCCTTGGTTTCTTGGCCTCACACCTCCTTCCGTCTTTATTTCTTACTGTGAGTGTGCAGAATGCCAGCCAGTGACACTTGCTATTCCCCAAGTGGCACACACTGTTCTTGATCACGCCTGTTCCTGCTCCTTTGTGGCGTTCCCTTTCCCGTGGGGAGTCCGCTTGGATTTCAGGGTGTTTAGAGCTTTGCCTTCTGACTTTCTGACCTCCTCCCCTGCTTCCTGCCATGCACGCTGCCCAAGTGCCCATAATCTCTTCCTCCTCAGGATCATTGTAAAAGTTTTGCTTCTTTCTAGTAGCATTTATCATAGTCTATCTCATGGTACTTGTGAACTTGTTAAGTACCATTAAGTTGTAATATTTTTTAAAAATAAATTTGTTTACTATTGTCTTATTAATCTTTTATTTTTTTATTTTTATTTACCTTTTTTCTTTTGAGACCAAGTCTCATTCTGTCACCCTGGGTAAAGTGCTGTGGTGTCACTGTGGCTCATAGCAAGCTCAAACTCCTAGTTTCGAGGGATCATCTTGCTTCAGCCTCCAAAGTAGCTGGGACTACAGGCATGTGTCACCATGCTTGGCTAGTTTTTTCTATTTTTAGTAGAGATGAGGTCTTGATCTTGCTCAAGCTGCTCTCCAACTCCTGAGCTCAAGCAATGCACCTGCCCTGTCTTCCCAAAGTGCTAGGATTATAGGTATGAGCCACAGTGCCCAGCAAGTTGTAATATTTTTAATGACAGGGAAACTTCTTGGGTTTTCATATTTAGTAAGGTGTCTTACATATAGCAATTTCTTAATAAATATTTGTTTAATTATAGTATATTAAATTGGGCCCAAGAGACCCTAATTAGTGTCTTCATCCACCATTTGGTAGCAGCTATCAGAATATAGACATACAATCTCAAGAGGAAGCGACTAGACATTTATGCTCACGTGGTAACTGATGTGAATAATGCTGATGCCCAAGTGTTTTGAGATCTTTAATTGCCTTTGGAATCATCAAAGGTACAATGATCTGTTAGATTTTTTTAGGTTGCAAAACAAGTAATACACACCCAGGCTATTTCAGTTAGGTAGAGATTCATGAGGAGATGAAGAATGATTTAAAATAATCTTATTGACCACACTGCTCTGGCTCCTGGAAAGCCAGAATTTTCAGCTCTGTTTGCCTCAACTTTCTGTGGCTCCTCAGCACAGGCCTCTGTTGCTCCCAACTAGAGAGCTCTGAATTCAGAAATTCAGCTTCAGACGGTCTTTGCGGCCACCGCTCTTGTCCAGATGGACTTTGTTATGCAAGTGGGAGATCTGATTGGCTGGCCAGTCCCAATCTCCTGGTGCCCTCAAGTCACTGCAGATTGGACCATTACAAGGCAGCCAGATGCCAGAGCTTACAGACTGGAGTCCCACTTGTGCCCAACTGTGGCCCAGCTGGGTGTGTTGGGGTGATTGTGACAACCGTGCAAATTCTGGCCACTTTTTCCATGAGGACTTTTATGGGTGACCAGGTTTAGTATTTCAATGTTAAATTAATTTTTATTTTTATAAAGTTGGTAATCAATGTTATATACAAACTGTACTACCCCAAATTTTATGTCAGAACTTTACATTATCTAATTAGGACAGATGTTGATAGATTAGGAGACTGACACATTGCCTATTGCACTCAAGAGGCGTCTATTGGGTGTTACTAGACACTCTACTTAGTAAGTGCTCACTTTATCAAGCACCTGCTATTACACACGTATCTTCTTTAATCTTCACAAGAACTCTGCAAAATAAAAGATTTTATGCCCATTGCGTAGATAAGAAAGCTAGAGCTCGGAGAGATTTATTAAGTTGTCTACAGTCCTGATACGGCCGTAGCCCTAGGATAAGCCCTCAAGTTGATTAGATTGCAGAGCTTGTACTTGAACTAAGCTCCAGCATGTAGACAATGTAGAGGTTGAGTTATTTAACCATCATTTTTCTCTAAGTAGAAAACTTTTTCATATTTCAGGGTGAGTTTGGGTATTTTTCAAGTGAAATCAAGAGCAAACAGGCTAAAGATACCCAACCCGAATTTCAGTGTCATCGGTATTTCCTCTTATTCTGCCACGAAATAAGAGGCAATTTGTCCTTCACACTTTTATTCTCGAATATTAGAAAATGGCCCAGAATACCTCAGCAATGCAAAAGAATATGTCCCATGCTCTGACAGAGCTTTCTGCTTTAGGGCTTTTGAGAGGGGGTCAGCTCAGTGGATAAACAACCTTCCTGAGGACAGCATGTGTCGCCTTTACAAATATATACAAAACAATTGCAGGACACAAACTTAAATGTGCAGAAGAAAAAAAAAACCCTGATCAGATTTCTTTCTTGTTTTTTCACTAGCAGCTGAACTGAGTTCACAGCGGCACTTTGAATTCAATTAAAATTTGAAAACAAACTACGGTTCTCCCTACAATGCTGTATTCCTTTTATCTGGAACTTCAGGTTTCTCTTTTCTGTTTCCTGGGATTTGCAAAGTAGCAAAATCAGCCAGTTCACATTTAAGATGTTTTGATTCTTTTCTCAGACTCTTGCCAGTGTACTTAACACAGAATGATTAGAAGCTGTGTGTTCTGTTAGAACTGTTATGGTGTTTAAACAAGGAAGTCTGTGTTTGTTTAAGAGAATGGGGAAATGGTTATCTTGACAGATTAGCCTGAAAAAACAGGACAGCCACAGTCTAGCACAGATGTCCACATTTGCCACTTGGCTGGCTTTTTGAGGTATTCTAAACAAAACTTGCTGTGTGCTTGCGCCTGTGCTCTGCTGACACCTGAGTGAGGAATCTGATTAAGAGCCACTGCCAGGGCCTGCGTGCCTCTGTGGGCAAATGTTCCCGGGTCTGAAATTTCTCAGAGTCTGTTTAACTATGTCATAATTAAACTAATGGAACACAAGAGGAATTTCTCTAACTGGCTTAAAGACCCCATTCAAACGCAATTTTATCTCACATCACACACAGTTCCTGTGGCTTCACTGCAAAGTTGAAATGAAGCTGAACAGAAGCTGTGGGGTAGACCACATTAATCAATCTCTTAAAAATGGGATCTTAAAAACTGGATGAAACATCAGTAGCAGTTGTGGTTTCGTGGAAAGAGCCCTGGATGAAAGTTCAGGAAACCCTGATTCAGGCCCTGACGCTGTTGCTTATTAGCTATTTGATCTTCGTCAAGTCCTCGCTGACCCCTTCCAGGATAATGAAGCTGTTGTGGATACTGATGACAACAGCTGGCATTTATTGAGCCCCTGCTCTGTGCCAGGCTCTGTTATAAGCTTGGCATGCAATACCCCATCTTATCCTCCAAAAAGCCCTATGAGGTGGGGATAATTAGCTTTGCTGTTTCCCAAGGAATCTCAAAAAACCTAAGAGCTTTGCACAAAATCATATTGTCTAGCACATGGCACAGCAGCTAGAAAGTCTGAACCGGAATCTGACTATTACACTTTATGGATCTCTGTCTTAGGCAAAAGGATCTTTAAGGTAACTTGTGTTTGTGAAATCCGACAGTGGTAAAATCTAAACCCATGAACATTGCTTTAAATAAGTCTATGAATCAATTAAAAAGACAAAGACTTACCCTTGGTTGGTTATAATGATGGGTGCGGTGGGTGGGCATAGGTATCTATGTCCCTTGCCTGATTCTATGGCTTGCCATCAAATTGATGTGAAGTTCTTTTATCATAAACTTCATGAGAATATAGACTAACCTCACCTCAGATCTTGGAAGTTTCAACCTCTGGCGAGCTGTGATCATGACTTTCTACAGAGGAAGAAATTTAAAATATATAACTTAGGACTTGGGGATATGCTTGTTATATCATGTAAGCGATGGCCTATTTCACTCTCTTTATTGTGGTTATTACTATTAGTATGCACTTTATTTGATAATATGGTCTGGTATTTGACTCTGAATTTGGAAGTTATTTTAATGAAGCTTTCTTGGTAATAAAGAAAGGTTTCATCATCTTACTTTAAGCAAGTAAGATCTTTGGTTTATCTGTTACTAATTCATGTCTGTTGTGTGAATATATTTTCCAAAAGTCATGAATACACAGTTTTTATAGAAAAAGATAACATTCCAAATGTTAAAGTAGCTGGTGACAGGCCACTTTAGCTCTGAGTGTTTTGTCAGTGTTAGGGAGGAGTTACCCAGGTCTTTAGTGGACCAGACAGAATTACGACCATGGATTCTACTGGCTTTATTCTTAGGGATTAGCTAGAGTCTTTCACTAATGCAAAGTCTAAGTTACTGGTTTGAAAAAATGAAGCCTGAGCCAATTTTAATATGTCTCTATGTATTTATTAATAAAATAAATCGTATTTAATACTTAACTTCTTATGTAATTATTTAAATGATTTTGGCAGGGTCTAAGCTCTTATAATCTTGACCTGAAGACAAACAGCCTGGATGGCTTCATGTCTAGGCTTCTTGCCATGATCTTCATTTACATCTTTTTGGACCTAACCTTGATTTCTTGTGAATCACATTCTAACCTTTGGAATGACCTTTTACCCTACATCTGCCATTTTTCTCTCCTTCCAATTGCATTTAGGATAAATATCTCAGGATTCTAACCTCAACCATCCATCTCTTCTGGATCCTTATCAAATAATAACAGGACTTATCCAATGCCTGTTTTGTTTACCACAAAAATAAGAGCCTACTTCTTCCCAAACAGGAATCTATTGTTTTGTCTTATCTCTTTTAGAATGTAAGGACTAAACAATTGAATGATCCGGGTCACTTGTTTATCCCCAGGCTGACACAGTGCCAGGCAGTTGATATTAATAGATAACAAAGGAATTTCAGCATAGTTTTTTTGCTACATACATTCTTGGCAACATGTCACATAATTTCCCTGGGTTGATATCCCCAGGAATTCCTAAAGCTAAGAATTTAGATTAGTTCCTGTTAACATTTAAAATCCCTGCACTGGGGCTGTGATCTCCAATGCACACACACCTCAGAGACAAATGGAAATAAAGAGCTTGGATATGTTGACTCAGGTGTAGGAACAGTGAGGTCCAAGTTTTCAGCTGCTGTTGGGGTTAGGATGAGTCATGTGGCCTCCCCTTCACAACTGAGCATGTCTCTGGGGATAAATCAGAAGGGTAATCTATGAGGCAAGGGTGCGGGAGGCATGCCTTGGTATTGGAGGTGACTGATGGAGGAATTATGTTTATGAAACTCGTGTCTTTTTTCCAACCTCACTGTCCAGACCACCTCCTTCTTCTGGTGTCCCACCTCTTTCCCAGAACCAGTGCTACCTTGTCCACTGTGGATCTGCTGATAGCCGGCAAAGTTCTAAGCCAAAGGTGATCACCACAGTTTAGAGGCAAACAATTTTTAGCAAAGGTATCTTTTAAGCAATATTTCCCATACTCAAGTCACGTGTGGACCCATCTTTCTGAAATTTACTAAATCTTAAAAAAAATCAAACCTGACTTTTTAATTTAAATAAGTACATGATAGAAAAAAAACAAGACGTCACATGCTGTGAACAGGAGACAACACAAAAGCTGTGAAAACAAAGCAGTGGGTTTTAGGCTGAAAAGGATCTGAGCTTGAGACCAGTTTTCTTTTTCTGAAAAAGGAGATGGTAGAGTTAGAGAGGGAGGGAGGGTGTACTGGTGCCAAATGAAATCTTTCTCCTTGATTTATTCAGAATGGTTGAGAGAAAACTGAAAATAGAATAACTTTCTCACTGTGTGATTCAGTGTTACTTAATGCTGTGTTTGTGAGCTATTTTCATTTCACACACCTTTGATAGCATGAGTCTCATACATTGAGAAATGTTTTCAACCATTGCCCGGACCAAATAGTAGCGGGCAGTAGATTCAAAAGGTCAGTATGGGTTTATCCAATGCCTATTGCACGTATCATTCACACAAATCCTAATGGCACATAGAATAGAACCCCCCGAAAGGGGGATTGGAAGACACATGTAATGTGTGTGTGTTTATATTTGAGATGTGAGACTAGCACCGAACTGGCAGGTGATGAGAATGACTGATTGTGGGACAGTTGATAGGCACCCAGGTGTTCAGAGCAAGGGCAAGTCGTTCTGAGGTGTGGTTGCCTTAGAAAAGTTTCATGAGAATTATCTAGTGTTTGAACAACATATACGTTTTTGATTGCACACAGGTGGAATGAGGACACTCCCTGAGAGGTGGCGTGTACACCAAAGCTTTATTGTAGGGTCAAAGACTGGGCCTGTGGAGTGCAGGTCAGACTAAGGGTGTGGTGGGTTGCACAGCACCAACCGGGACAGGCAGGCTGTAACGACTGGATTGGGGCTTGATTGTACTACAGAGACATTCCTGGCTCTCGTGCTGGTGGCAGCCTGACTAAGGGTGTGAGGAAGATGTGCTTGGCTAGTCAGGTACGGGAAACAGGCACTACCCAAACAGGTAGTCCTCAAGGGCAGATGGCGGTTACAGAGAGGGGATGAGACCTAAGTAACTGTTAGGGAAATACAAAGATAAGCCACAGCTCTGCAAACACACAGCCACCAGGGACTGGGGAGTCACCACGCAGAGAAAGGAGTGAAACAAAACATCATGGTTTAGCTCAGCGCCTGTGGCTCAATCGGCTAAGGCGCCAGCCACATACACCTAAGGTGGCAGGTTCAAATCCCCAGCCCGGGCCCGCCAAACAACAATGATGGCTGCAACCAAAAAAATGGCTGGGCGTTGTGGCGGGTACCTGTGGTCCCAGCTACTTGGGAGGCGGAGGCAGGAGACTCGCTTGAGCCCAGGAGTTGGAGGTTGCTGTGAGCTGTGATGCCAT
>CAUYQV010008297.1:0-11376 GCA_963574575.1 Galagoides demidoff
ATAGCAACCTCCAACTCCTGGGCTCAAGCGAGTCTCCTGCCTCCGCCTCCCAAGTAGCTGGGACCACAGGCGCCCGCCACAACGCCTGGCCATTTTTTGGTTGCAGCCATCATTGTTGTTTGGCGGGCCCAGGCTGGGGACTTGAACCCGCCACCTTAGGTGTACGTGGCTGGCGCCTTAGCCGATTGAGCCACAGGCGCCGAGCCACCTTAGTCCCTTGATTCTTACTACCGTGTAGGCCCAGCCTAGGTCCACATTTCATGTCACATGGGATACGCCAAATGCCATTAACACACCAATACCTGCCACTTACTGTCACTAAGATAGTGTTGTACTGTTGTACAGACAAATAATAGAAAGACACAGAATAGAGGGTCCAAAAATAGACCCACACCATATGGCAAATTCGTCTTCAACAAAGGTGCAAAAGTAATTCAGTAAAGAAAGGATGGTCTTTTCAATAAGAAGTGTTGTAATGTTGGAATTCAATATGCAAAAAAAAGCATGTGAATTTAAATTTCACACTTTATTCAAAATTAACACAAAAGGGATCATAGACCTAAATGTGAGATGTAAAACTGTAAAAACGTTAGTTGGAAGAAAAGAAAACACAGGAGAAAATCTCTGAGGCCCAGGATTAGGCAAGAAGATTTTTAGACATAAACAAAAGCAAGAACCATAACAGAAAAAAAAAAAATAGGACTTCATCAAAATTAAAAATATTTGCTATGCCAATGTTATTTTTGAGAGAATGAAAAAACAAGCCACAAACTGGACGAATATATTTGCAAATCATATCTCATAAAGGATTTGTATCCAGAAAATATAAATATCTCTCAAAACTCAACAGTAAGAAAACAGTCAATCCAATTTTAAAAATGGACAAAAGACTTGAACAGATACTTTATCATGCATGTGTATAGGTACCAAATAAACACACGATGTAGAATTGCAAACTAAAACCACAATGAAATAGCACTGTGTACCTATTAGAATGGCTAAAATAAAAAATGAAGATAATACCAAGCTCTGCCACGGATGTGGAGCAATTTGGATTGTCCTACATTCTGGTGGGAACACAAAATGTCCCGGCCATTCTCAAAAGGAGACTGGCAGTTTCATAAAAAGCTAAGCAATATCCATACCATGTGGGTATTTACTCCCAAGAAAGAAAGATTTATGTTTAAAACAAAATCTGCATGTAAGCAACAGTTCTACTTAAAATTGCCAAAATCTGGAAACAATCCAAATTTCTTCAACAGGTGAATGAATGTTTAAACTATGGTTGATCCATACAATGAACTCCTAGTCATCAATAAAAAGGAACTAACTATTAATATATGAAACAACTTGAATGAGACCCAAGGGCATCAAAAAAAATCCATCTCAAAAGATCATATATTGTAGGATTCCATTGATATAGTATTCTTAGACAAAACCACAGAGAAGAAATCAGTGATTTCCAGGGGTTAGGTAGCATTTTGGTGGGGAGACCCATAGAAGGATGACTCAAGGGCATTTTAGCGGAGGTGGAATTGTTCACATATATCCTAATTGTGGTAGTTATTACATGAATCTATGGTTAAAATTCATAGAAAATTATATGCATACACAAATATACACACATGCACACAAGTTAATTTTACTGCACGATAATTATTAAATTTTATAAAATGCACCCAAAGTTTAACTAATGAGTACCTATTGTAGGCAGCAGTCAATATGACCCAATTCTCAGATGACTCAGCTACCATATTTGATTAAATCTAAGGCAACACTGATTTTTTTTTTTTTACCATTCTCTTAAGGAAAAAAATACAGTTGCCACGTAAACCATGATGCAATGCTAAGATAACTATAGTGAGAAAAATCCCAATTTCAAAAACGTGCATGAGATCAATGAAATATGTTATTTCCGGCTCGGCGCTTGTGGCTCAATTGGCTAAGGCACCAGCCACGTACACCTAAGGTGGTGGGTTCGAATCCCCAGCCCAGCCCACCAAACAACAATGATGGCTGCAACCAAAAAATGGCCGGGCGTTGTGGCGGGCACCTGTGGTCCCAGCTAGATGGGAGGCGGAGGCAGGAGACTGGCTTGAGCCCAGGAGTTGGAGGTTGCTATGAGCTGTGATGCCATAGCACTCTACCCAGGGGGATAGCTTGAGGCTCTGTCTCAAAAAAAAAAAAAAGAAATATGTTATTTCCTCTAGTGAAGACTATTGTTCATAGATATCTATGAAGAATCCTCCTACTGGGGATTTTCCCCTATGACTACAGACCTTTCATTTTAATTCCTTTTACTGCTCATGATAAATAAGGGCATCCCAAACAAAGTTATGATATGATGGAACGGCCCTTATTTAAAATATTTTTCCTGGATAGAGAATAGCAGATTGAAGGTTAGCAAGGCTTCCACATCCAGGGTTGTCACTCACCCTTTTCTGATACATAACTCCAGACAAAGGGCAGGGAAGGCTGTTAGAACTCATGATGCTGACGTGGCATGAGGCCAAGTAGAGGGCTGACACACATTCCAAGCCTGCGGTTTTCTCAAGCCACTCAGAGAGGCTGGGCAGCACAGTGATTAAGATAATCTACTTCAGAGACAGCAACCTGGACCTGGACTGAGACTCCTATACACAGAGTAATCCTGGGCAAGTTACCTGGCCTCCCCAAACCTCTATCACCTCATCTATAAAAGGAAGATAATGCTATGTCTTGCTTATAGGACACTGATGCAGAGATTAAAAGATGCTGCATATAAAGTATGATAAATGAAACCATTAGGATATGAGTGAAGGGAGGTGTTTGTTTCTATGAAACTCCTGCCAAAAAGTATTTCAGGGATAGACCCAGAGGCCCCCACGTGGGTGTGATGGTTAATTTTACGTGTCAACTTGACTGGGCCACAGTGCCCAGATACTTAATCAAACGTCACTCTGGATGTTTCTGTGAAAACACTCTGGTGCTTTCAGATGAGTTTACATTTAAGTCAGTGGACTTTGAATGAAGCAGATTGCCTTCCACAGTGTGGGTGGGCCTTATCAAATCGGCTGACGGCCAGAATAGACTAAAAGGCTGAATTGCCCCCAAGCAGGAGGGGATTCCCCAGCAGACTCCCGTGCACTGGAACTCCTACTGGTTCCCGCGTCTCCAGCCTGCCCTGCCTCCCCTATCAGATTTTGGACTTGCTAAGCCTCTACAGTCATGAGAGCTGATTCCTTAAAATAAAACTGCCTCTCTCTCTGTGACTCTTCCCCCTCCAGCCCCGCCCCCCACATGCCACCCTATTGGTTTTGTTTCTCTGGACAACCCTAAATCATACAGAACGAAAGCATCCTTCAGCCAAAAAGTGTTCTCTTTCACTTTACCTTTTTAGTGATGATATATAACAATATTTTCCCAAAGCGCACCTAAAAAGAGAACATAAGATCTGCCTGACACGCCATCTTGGAAATCCTCTGTGCGCTCATGCAGGGGGTAACGCACCAGGAAAAGAAAAAAAAGGAAAAGGAGAATGAGAGGGAGAAGAAAGAGGGCACAAACATAGAATCCCAGCACAGCTCTGAGCTTTTCAACTGACAACATCTTACAAATAAATAAACCAAAATAGATAACTCTCAAAACTCAATAATAAAACAACCCAATTCAAAAATAGGCAAGGGATTTGAATAGCTGCCCCACTTGAAGAAGAGGTATATCAAATAAACACACCAAAAAAAGTTTAACATCCTTAGTCAGCAAGGAAATTAAATTGAAATCAAGGTGAGAGACCACCAGATACCAATCGAAATAGCTAAAACTTAAAAGACTGTCCATACCAGGGCAGGGAGAAGCTGGAACTCTCATACCCAACTGGTAGGAATGGAAACTGCTACAACTACCTTAGAAAACAGTTTGGCTGGCAGTGCCCATGCTCAGTGAGTAAGGCACCAGCCACATACACCCATACAACCCATGTTGGTGGGTTAGAACCCAACCCAGGCCAGCTAAACAACAATGACAACTGCAACAAAAAAAAAATAGTCAGGCGTTGTGGTGGGCACCTGTAGTCCCAGCTGCTTGGGAGGCTGAGGCAAGAGAATCGCTTAAGCCCAAGAGTTAGAGGTTGCTGTGAGCTGTGACACTACAGCACTCTACTGAAGGTGACATAGTGAGACTCTGTCTCAAAAAAAAAAAAAACAGTTTGGCAAGTTTCTTAAGCATCTACTGCATGACTGGGCCATGCTACACCTGCAGGTTTACCTGAGAGAAATAAGGCTGTGTGCCCACACAAAGACTTGTACACAAATATTTATAGCAGTTTTATGTGTAATGGCCAAAAAGTGAAAACCGCCCAAATGGCCATCAGCAGATGAATGGATAAACAAATGGTGGTATATCCCAATGATGGAATACTCCCCAGCATAGAAAGGAATGCACCATTCATACATGCAACAGCATGAATGACTCCCAGAAAAATTAGGCAAAAGCCGGGCACCATGGCTCACACCCGTAATCCCAGCACTCTAAGAGGCTGAGCTGGGTGGATTGCTTGAATTCAGGAGTTTAAGACCAGCCTGAGCAAGAGTGAGACCCAACTCTACTAAAAATAGAAAAATTAGCTAGGCATGATAGTGCATACCTGTAGTCCCAGCTACTTAGGAGGTGAGGCAAGAGGATCGCTTGAGCCCGAGAGCTGGAGGTTGCTGTGAGCTATGACACAATGATACTGTATGCAGGCCACAAAGTGAGATTCTGTTTCAAAAAAAAAAAAAAATAGAAAGAAAGAAAGAAAAAGAAGAGAAAGAAAGAAAGAAGAAAAACTATGCTTAATGAGAGAAGCAAGACAAAAAGTACATACCATATGATTCTATTTAAATGAAATTCTAGAAAATGCAAACTCATCTATAGTGATAAAGAGACAGAAAATAAATCAGTGATTTCTAGGGGTCAGAGGAAGTAACAGGGGAGAAGGGGAAATTTACAAAGGGATATGATGAAATTTGGGGGGGGTGACAATAATGTTTATTATCACTATGGTGATGATACTTTCATGGAGATAGATAAAAATATATCAAATTATGTACTTTATGTGAAGTTTATTGCATGATAATTATACTTTAATAAATCTGTTTATAAATGAATTTTTAAAATAAAACTTCAGGTAAATACTTGATGGGGGATTGGAAATTCATATTACCAAAATAATAAGCCATGGATTACTTCCTAGTAGCAAAGAGAGAGATGAAACCACACCCAGGAGACATGAGATAGTCAGTGCCTTAATCGAATGGTCAGTGTCAGCATCGCCAGCAGGCTGGTTCAGCAGATATCCGATGTCTTATGACAGACCCAATATAAAATCCCTCATATCACTCATGAGGTATACTAATCAGAAATGCTTCACTTGCTAATGTGAAACTCTTAGATTTAATTTCCAGATATAGGAAATACATGGGATAAAGAAACAAGCAAAGTGATACCCTAAAAGATAGACACAATCCATAATCTAGGGCGTTTTTGTGTTTAAGAGACTCAGCCTCTATAGCAGCTCAGTGGCATGAGAAAAGAGGGTGGGCTATCTTAGAGGAGCTTCAAAGGACCTAACATCTTAGGACCCAAAGATGGGCTCAAATTGGATTTTGGTTTGTACAAATTTTCTGTAAGGAGAATTAGAGGATCCAAGGGGGGAAATCTGAGTATGGACTCAGTATTAGAGGAAGTGGAAAAGTACAGCCACGGCAAGGTAGACTTCATTAACCATAAACAAAGCACATGTACAAAAAGATGATATCACTTTGGAGATGGATGGATGGATGCATGCATAGATAGACAAGGCGAGATAGAACTTTGCTATTCATGGAAATTTTGGTGTAGTGAGAATTCTTTTCTTACTTTTGTGTATCTGTGCTTTATTATTATTTGAAATGCATATGTTGATTTGAGGTAGAAAAAAAGGATTTTTTTTCTGTGAAATAAGAGCCTTAAAAATTATTTTCATGAATGTGCTTGAACTTAAATGAGTTTCTGGTTGGGGCCTTGTATCAGAGCTGCAGTGACACTGTTTACTGCTCTGGAACATGGAACGTGATTACAAACGCAGTAAAAGATATATAAAGTAGAACCTCCATGGTTGATCACCTTGCTACACTGATCACCTCCTCAAGTTGACCTAGTTATCATAGACTGGACATGCACCACACATACTCATGTATGACAGGTCTAGTTCCTTATGTTGAGCACTGCTGTATGTTGTCCAGTTTGTTACAGTCCCTTAGGCGGTCAACCTACAGAGAATTTCTACTGTATTTTCTTCTAAAGGTACATGGGCTGCATCCAGGCAAGCAAGGCATGCGTGCACACAGGCATGCCCACACACGCAGAGGGACCTTGCTGCAAGCCCATTCCCTTTAAGATGAGCAAGAAAATTGCCTGGCTACTCCCCTCCTGGGATCATGGCGTGCTAAATTCAAGGAACCCAAGGACCCTTTTATGTGGCTTGGCACTTGAACTTGAGATGGAATGGCTATTCACTTGGGAGCTTTCCAAGAAAATTAAATCTCTCCCAGTAAGACTACAGTAGTGGTTCTCAAAGTGTGGTCCCCAGACCAGCAGCATGAGCATCACTGGGACTTGTTAGACATGCAGATTCTTGGGCTCCACTCCAGCCCTCCTACATCCAAAACAGGGGGTGGGGCCCCATAGTCTGTGTTTTCATAGTCCTCCCGGCAATGCTTGCTGACGTTTGTGAACTGCTAGTTTGTGATATCCCCTCCGAGCCCCTGACTCACTCTGCTCCACCCTGACAAACACAGGGAAGGTGGCAAAGTTACTCTCATTCGCCTTTAGATTTCACCAAGTCCTTGGGCTCATGGCAGAAAGCAACACAAAGATCACAGCTATGTTAAAGCATGAGGAGGACATCTCAACAGCAAATTTATGGTGCCATTTATAGGCGATATTGCGCCAATTAGCTCATTGAAGTTACCCAAAAACCTTTTTTAAAAAAACATTATTAAACCACTTTAAAATAGGGCTTTTGGCGAAGATAGTACTGTTTCTAACTGGTGGCTAAATAACTCCAGTATATTAGGAAATAGATTAAGAAAAGTGTACATCACGGTTTTTCAACCCTGGTATTACTGACATTTGGGGCCAGATAATTTTCTGCTGGGAGTTGGTGTCTTATGAACTGTAGGATGTAAGCAACACTCTGGCCTCTCCTCAGTAGATGCCAGTAGCACTTTTGCCCTTACCCCCACAAAATGTGACAGCCAAAAATGTCTCCAGGGGAACAAGATAACTCCTTCCCACTCCCCATCATTGAACACCTGTTGCACACGAGTGCAACAAAATGCTCAAAGACATCCCACTTACCCACCTGATGGGAGCTGTTCCCCAGAAACGCAGCTCTATAAAAAGAGAACATGACATTTCAGTTACTTGCACCTTTTAGAGAAGGGACGAGGAGCTCCGGCAGGGGCCTGGCATTGCCTTCTGCCCCAGGGGGAGCGCTCATCCCCTCCTTCCCTCTGAGCCCCGCTAGATGGCGCTGCTTCCTGACTTTTCCAGCTCCACTTTCCAACAGCACATCTGATTCCTCCCCAGAATGAGAAGGGAACTGAGGAAGAGTGATGTCGCAAACATCCAAGAGAAAGGCCTTTCCGGAAGGAAATAATGACCCGTAGCGTCAAACATTGTGGAGAGGCGGGACAGGTCAGGAATGCAAAGGAAACCATTACACAGGAATTCGGCATTTATAGGAAGCCATTGGATACGCCAGTGGGGAGGTCACCAAAAACTCAGCAAGAGCCATCTAACAGATGGCTGATTCCAAAAGGAAGCTGGAGAAGGAGGGGAGGCACCCGGAGGCGCTGACCAGGGCAGGGAAGTGAGTGGAGCCCATATTAATTCACCTCACCCTCCGGGTGCCCACTGCGCCCTAGGGCCGAACCAGACCACATTGTGTGTGAGCCCTCGTCTCTCCTTCCAGCAAGGAGACATGTTGGGGAGCAAGGACATGCCAGTGGGTTGCGGGGACTGGCCCATCTGCCCTGAGGTTAATAGGAGCCAGGGGTCTTTGCCCTTCTCAACAGATAACAAAATGTATGCTTGATAAATAGTCAGTGACATATATATTTATCGCCTCTGGAGACTTAACAAGCACTATAAACTCCCTCTCTCTTCTCTTCCAGAATTCCATACACCTGCCTCTATCTCCAGAGGTTCCTTCCTGCGTGCTTCTCTGGGTATATTTTGCGAGAAACACATTTGTTATCCAGACAAGCACAATAAATCCTGTTCCACCACTGCAATTTACCTAACTGAGCAAAATCATAAAGAGAATCCCAATGTTCACTGCAGCAGAACTTAGAAGAGAAAAATTCAGCCATGAAGAGAAGAATGTCTACATGGGTGTTTGAATTGGAGCTCACCTAATTGCAGATCAGATCGCATTTGTTTGGGAACATCACCTTGTTTAATTTTTTTCACAGCACATACCACTTTAAGAAAATGGTTATTTGGTGTGTTCATGTTTGTTTGTTTGTTTGTTTTTTTCCTATTTCCCTGGGTAAAACATAGGTTTTGTGAGAGTAGGGACTTCTCCCTGATGAGCAAAGTCCTCTAAATACTAGAACAGTGTTTTGACACATAGTACCTAGTCAATGAATGTTGGCTGGAGGTTGGATGATAGGTGATGGATGAATAAATTAGTCAGTCTATCTCTATTTTTCAGATTTTTATAACCCTACTCAAATAAAGGCCCACCCAGATTCCTATTATAGTCTAATTCCTTCCTAATTAAACTTTGCTTTCACTGTTTACACAAGCAGAAGTTGTTGACTCACCTTTCATCTCTGTTCCAGGTACTTCCTTACTAAGAGACAAGGAAGTAGAATCTGTTAGAACTTTTACTCCTTTTCATCAGTCATGAGTAATGAAGAATGAGAAGCTCCCTTCCCAGATCTAAAGAACTGCTTAAACCTGAGGTTTCTTGATGAAAATCCCGTAGTCCCAGATTTTCCTGATTCTATGGGCGAGGAGATGGGCCCTGGAGGAGGGGAGAGAAAGGCCTCAGACCCATTCTGTGTACAGGGTAGTAGAGCACTGTGGCCATTCCTAGGCCTTCCATCGGGTCCACCTCATCTCATGTGTATTCAATAAGGACATTCTTAATTTTTTTTATTTGTACAAATTTATGAGTTACTTGTGCAATTTTATTACAGGCATAGATTGCATATTGGCCAAGTCAGAGCTTTTAGGTATCCATTACCCAAATAATGTATATTGGTTACAGCCATTAACCAATTTCTCATCATCTACCTGCCCTCCCCCCACCCTTACCCTTCTACATCTCCTTGTCTAGATTAAAGTCTCACAAGGGTGTCCAGCCTGCAGCCTGCAGGTCTGTGCTGATTTTGTGGGGACTTCTTTTGTTTATCTGTGGGGTCGGATATCACAAAAAGTCTGCAAGGAACTTTTTTTTTTTTTTTTTTTTTTTTTTTTGCTAATCAGCTTTCACAAGCATTTCACAAGCATAAATACACATGTATTTAATGTGTGGCCCAAACAATTCATATTCTTCCAATGTGCAGCAAAAAAGAAAAAATGTTGGATACACAACGAGTACATTTCTTTTCTTTTTGGCAGCTACCTATGAGTGAGAACATGTGATATTTGACTCTCTGTGCCTGGCTTTTTTCACTTATGATAATAGCCTCCAGTTCCATCCATGTTGCTGCAAAAGACAAGATTTCCTTTCTTGTTTTTTTTATGGTTGTGTAAAATATACCACATTTCCTTTATGCATTCCTCTATTGCTGGACACTTAGGCTGGTTCCATATGTTTGCTATTGTGAATAGTGGTGCAGTGAGCATGCGAGTGCAGACATCTTTCTGATGGTTGGTTTCCTTTGTGTAGCTACCCAGTGTGGAATTGCTGGATCTAATGGTAGTTCTATTTTAGTTCATCGAGAAATCCCCATACTCTTTTCTATAGAGATTGGACTAATTTATATTCCCACCAACAGTGTATTAAGAATTCCCTTTTCTCCAGATCCTTGCCAACATCTGTTATTTTTTTGTCTTTTTAATAATAGCCATTCTGCCTGGAGTAAGATGGTATCTCATTGGTTTTAATTTGCATTTCTCTGATGGTTTGCAATGATGAATATTTTTTTCCATAGACCTGTTAGCCATCTGCATGTCTTCTGAAAAGTGCCTATTCATTTCCTTTGCTCACTTTTTAATGGAATTATTTGAAGTTGTTTTTGTTGAGTTGTTTGAGTTACTTGTGTATGGAAGCTTTTTAGTTTAATTAAGCCCCATTTGTCTATTTTTGAGGGGTTTTGCCTATGCTTTTATGGCCAATGTCTGGAAGAGTTTTCCCTACAGTTGCTTCTATTATTTTTATAGTTTCAGGTCTTACATTTAGTCTTTAATGCATCTTCAGTTGATTTTTGTATATGGTGACATACATATAAAGATCCAGTTTCATTCTTCTGCATATGGCTAGCCAATTTCCCCAGTGCCATTCATTAAAAAGGATCTTGTCAGCTTTTTCAAAGATCAGTTGGCTTTGAATAGCTGGCTTTTTATTTTTTCTTTTTTTCCCGTGGCTCTTCTCACAGACAGTTTTATTTTTAGGTTCTTCATTCTATCCCATTGATCTAGGTGTCTATTTTTATATGAGTACCATGCTGTTTTGATTACTATAACCTTGTCATATAATTTAAACACAGGTAATCTGACACTTTCAGCTTTGTGCACTTTGCTTAGAATTGCTTTGACTGCTTGGACTCTTTTCTAGTTCCATATGATCTTTAGGACTTTTTTTCTAGTTCTGAGGAAAATGTCATTGATTATTTTTTTATAGGATTGCACTGAATCTGCTAGATTGCTTTGAGTAGTATGGTCATTTTAACAATATTAATTCTATAGATCCATGAGCATGGGATGTTTTTCCATTTGTCTCATCTACAATTTCCTTCCTCAGTGTGTTGTAGTTTTCCTGGTAGAGATATTTTACTTCCTCAGTTAAATTTATTGATAGTTTTTGT
This sequence comes from Galagoides demidoff, assembly GCA_963574575.1. Classification (NCBI taxonomy): domain Eukaryota; kingdom Metazoa; phylum Chordata; class Mammalia; order Primates; family Galagidae; genus Galagoides; species Galagoides demidoff. The sequence continues at coordinate 11,043 of CAUYQV010008297.1, forward strand.
TTATTTGTTTGTTTGTTTTTAGCTATTGTAAATGGGATTCCTAACTGGTTTCTTTCTCGGTTAGATCATTATTGATCAATAGAAATGCTACTTATTTTTTTACATTAATTTTGTATCCTGAGGCTCAGTGCCCGTGGCTCAATCGGCTAAGGCGCCTAAGGTGGCAGGTTCGAATCCCCAGCCCGGGCCTGCTAAACAACAATGATGGCTGCAACCAAAAAATGGCCGGGCGTTGTGGCGGGCGCCTGTAGTCCCAGCTACTTGGGAGGCGGAGGCAGGAGACTCACTTGAGCCCAGTAGTTGGAGGTTGCTATGAGCTGTGATGCCTGGCACT
>CAUYQV010008299.1:0-10954 GCA_963574575.1 Galagoides demidoff
GAGTCTCCTGCCTCCGCCTCCCAAGTAGCTGGGACCACAGGCTCCTGCCACAACGCCCGGCCATTTTTTGGTTGCAGCCATCATTGTTGTTTGGTGGGCCCAGGCTGGGGATTCGAACACGCCACCTTAGGTGTACGTGGCTGGCACCTTAGCCAATTGAGCCACAGGCGCCAAGCCCAAGTATACACTTCTAATGCATCCCTAACCCAGCCTCTAAGTTCTTAGTCCTGATGCCATACCCATTGTCAAATTAAACGTGTGTGTTCTTGACACTGCCAGCCCATCCTATAACTTGTTTTCCGTTTCCCTGTGTGTCAGTCTATTTGAGTTGTTGTAACAAAGTACCTTAGACTTGGTAATTTATAAATAACAGAAATGTATTGCTCACATTTCTGGAGGCTGGGAAGTCCAAGATCAAAGTGTCAGCAGATTTGATGTCTGGTGAGGGCTCATTCTTTGCCTCAAAGGTGACATTGTCTTGTTGTGTCCCACAAGCTTCCTTGGGCCTCTTTTATAATGGGGCTAATCCTGTTCAGGAGGGCTGGCTCCCCCTCATGATATAATCATCTCCAAAAGGCTCCACTGCTTGATACTATTGCATTGAGGATTAAGTTTCAATGCCTGAACTTTGAGGGTACACAGACTTTTAGGACATAGCATCTTTTTAACTGGGTACTACTGAGATTTGTTTTGGATTCTCTCTATCATTTATTCATTCATTCATTCCTATCCTACTACATGACAGCCACTTTTTTTAGGCGTGGGGAGATGAACATAAATATGGGCCCTGCCTTGACAGATGTCCATTCTAGCAGGAAGAAACAGACAAAAAGCAAGTATATAGATGAGTAAGATTCTATGGAGACATGATAATGGGGTGGAGATGGTACACTCTGCCTGTCCATGGAATGTGGAAGGTCATGGTGCAGAGAACATGTGGATGGGAAATCTTGTGCAGCCATCTTTGGAAAAGATGCTCAGACATGCTATTTTATTATTTTTCTACTCTCCCAGTTGTGCAAATGTCCTTAAATAGTCTAACAGAAGAAAGACCCTGAATATGTAAGGTTTCTCTTGTTTGTTGTTATGATCAGATTATTGTTTATGTTTGTTAAATTGGTTGAGAGGGACCAGAACCCATATCTCACCCTTACTTACAGAGGACATGTCCCAGGCTTTGGAAGGTGTGCTCCCAGCAGGGGCAGTCAACCAAGGGACACCCAAATATTGCAAAAGAGTGATGGCAAGTCAGCAGTGGGCTGTCCTGGCCTCAGCACAGAGAGCCTGGGAGTGGTGAGACTGGTGTCTTCTGAGCCTTGGAGTGTCAGGGTCTCTGGTTCAGAACTCCTCTTTGTCACTTAACCACAACCATCTGATCACCATGACTGCTGCCTGGTGGTCAGATTGTCAGGATACAGTCATCCTCTGGCCCTTGAACTTCTGTGCAGCCATACCTTGAAGACTGGATGAGGATGAATGCCCAGGTTCCTGAAGTTTCGGGAATATTTGGAAACCCCTGGTTGCTTCATTTCTCCAGATTACCATAGAATGCAGAAACCAGTTACTTGGGACAAGGGCTTATCACAGCCTGTCCCCCTCTCTTCTCCTCTAACTCTCTGCTCTCCTTTCCCCACCTGACAGATAAAGACATGCACTTGTGGTGCCCCTCACCGCAGGAGATCATGGAGGCATTTCATAGCCTGGGAGCCCACGACCCTGCTCTGTGCCCCCAGGGACTCTGTCAGCACAGCAGCAGGTGAGTACTTCACATTCTCACTGCTTTTTCTCCTTTGTTTGAAAGTTGCTGGACTAGGGCTCTCACCCACATGGTGGGGAAGTACAGAACAACCATGCACAATTGTAAATGTAAGTATCACACCACTATGTGAATTTCTACATTCCCAGCCTTGAGGACAGGAAGCACTGGGTAGTGGGGGATAAACCTGGCTGCTTTGTCTCACACCTGTTACTGCCTCTTCCTGACTCAGAGACCTTCCTGGTACCCAGCCCTGGAGAAACCCAAGCTTCCTAACCTAGTTAGTATCTTCCCAGACCTAGAGCCATCTCTTTTGTCTGTCTTCAGGCCTTTTGTTGCACCCATTATTTAGTATCAACGCATAAACACCAAAGCACTAGTTGACATTTCCAAGATACTCAGTTTTATTTCACGAGTGCCTCCTCTGTGCCTTGGATCAGGTTGGTGGTGAACTATGTTAATTTGCATAATGCATCATCCCTTCCCTCTAGAAGCAGAGGCACACAAAGCATAAACAACTATTGTCAGTGGATGATAGGTCAAGGTAGGAAAAGGATTATATACCATAGTCTTGTCCTACAAATTGTAGCATTTCTAAATTCATTCTTGAAAATCCTTTGAGAACTTGGTTTGATAGGCTATTTAGTAACCTGGAGGGGCTATTATGTAAGACCCCTTCCCACGCAGCCTGCTGATGTTGGCAAGGTGCCAGGACCCTTTCCTTTGCCTTGACTGGCAGATGTTCCTCTGCAGAGAAAGTCAGAGTTTTCTTAAGAACCTGTTCCAGGGCTCGGCGCCTGTGGCTCAATCGGCTAAGGCACCAGCCACATACACCTAAGGTGTTGGGTTCGCATCCCCAGCCAGGGCCCGCCAAACAACAATGATGGCTGCAACCAAAAAATGGCCGGGTGTTGTGGCGGGCGCCTGTCGTCCCAGCTACTTGGGAGGCTGAGGCAGGAGACTCTCTTGAGCCCAGGAGTTGGAGGTTGCTGTGAGCTGTGATGCCATGGCACTCTACCCAGGGGAATAGCTTGAGGCTCTGTCTCCAAAAAAAAAAAAAAAAAAAAGAACCTGTTCCAGGATCGTGTTTAATAATTGTCTAATTGTCTGCCAAACCAAACCACACTCAGCTCTGCTATAAATACCCCATGCATGTGCCAGCCTGCCACGCTCCTGCCCGAGTTCCATATCTGTTATCAAAAGCTACTTGCCTCCTTCTTGCTGTCCGAGTTCCATATCTGTTGTCAAAAGCTACTTGCCTCTTCCTAACATGGAACCTCAATCACATCCTTATATTTGATGAGTTCAAGAAAGAACTATACTCACAAAAACAAATTCATGTTGGGTGTGTCATGGGGTTCAGAAGAGCCACTTCTGACTGCTCTGACGAGCACCTAATGAGTCCACCTGGGAAGTGGGAGATGACCTTGGAGACTTATATCCACCTAAGTTACACCTCACTTCAAAGAGCCACTGTCATCCCCCCACACACACACACCTGGAACCTCTTTTTGGTTCTCCCAAGATTTGACTGCTTGCTGCAAAAAAAATCTACTGTCTCTGGAGCAGAAGGGTAGGGGGATATGGAGTGAATATGGAAACTGTGGCCTTTCAAACTCATCATCTCAAATACTTTGGAACACAAATCCCAGCTTGCGACTTCCAGGTTTCCCAAATACAAATAAGCCCTGTGTGGGAGGAAGGCAGAGCCATGTTGTCCTAGAGCAGGGCCCAGAGAGCTTCCAGAGTCTTGCATCGCATTTCCAGACAGACTATTTTATCACTCTGCTTCCTTTCCTTGGGAAAGACCTTGGCCTAGCTGTTGACGCTGTTTTCCCCAAGAGGGTTCAGAACCTCCCTGAAGGATGTGGATGATGGCAATGGGGGTGATTTTCCTGCTTGAGGCCCTGTAAGAGCACTCTGGGGAACCTCTTGCCAAGCCTGGGAAGGTTTTTCTCCCTAGAGACCCCTCCCATGTCTTCCTTGGGTATATGGGTGGTAAAAATGCTCTGATAGATTTCCAGAGTTACTGCCTGGATGTTGTATTGGGGAAGCTCAGGGAGAGGGGTCATAGGGTTGGAGGATGACTCCTCGATAGTATTCAGGAAGCACCAAGAAGGTTCTAACATATCCACTAAGGGCACAACATACATGGATGAGGATGCTAAGGCGGGCCATTTTTTCCCCATAGTCTTCCTCATCCTTGTTCCTGACCAAACTCAGAGGCTTGTCTTATGCCAGCTAGTTCCATGTTGGACATTTCTTTTCTGTTGACTTCTAGGATGTTTCCATCTAGCATTCCCCCAGAAAAGCCTGGGCTCCTTGGGGGGCACCCACAAAACCTCATGCTAACTAAGCAGGAAATGAAGGGCTGAAATGTCTCTGTGCTTGGCCCTAGACCTAGGCTATCTAGTTGCTATGAGAAAGACAAGTCTGGCTCAGCACCTGTGGCTCAAGTGGCTAAGGCGCCAGCCACATACACCTAAGGTGGCGGGTTAGAATCTAGCCCGGACCCACCAAACAACAATGACGGCTGCAACCAAAAAATAGCCGGGTGTTGTGGCGGGTGCCTGTGGTCCCAGCTACTTGGGAGGCTGAGGCAAGAGACTCGCTAGAACCAGGGAGTTGGAGGTTGCTGTGAGCTGTGAAGTCACGGCACTCTACCCAGGGGGATAGCTTGAGGCTCTGTCTCAAAAAAAAAAAAAAAAAAAAGAAAGACAAGTCTTTCCCATTTGTTCCTCATCTCAGATTACCTCAAAAACCATTGCCATCTCCACCTAATGCTTCACAGTCCTCCTGCAGCTGATCATCCTTGTTGCCAATAGAATGGCCTTTTGTTCAGTTATAGGGCTGGAGAAAAGAACACAGGAGAACATTTGAGGGCAAAAGGGCAGAAGAGGAGGGACTCAGAGTGTGCATGTGAATAGGAAACAAGAAAAGCAACCTCAGCCCTGGAAGGGGTATGCCCACACCACTACCAGAATGAGTTTCAACTGTGTTGTATGAAAGGAGAGAAGGTTAGCACTCCCCTTGCCAAGGATGGAAGAGGCCCTCAGGCCTGACAACATGCATACGGTTAAGGCATCAGTTAAGGCATTGCCATCGCCACCTACTTCGTGGCATCTAACCATTGTTATTTAAAAAAAAAAGAATAGGCTTCATCTGCCAGTCTCACTTAGATGTAGAAAAGGCCCTTAGGTAGCTATAGCTGTTCCTTTAAGGCTGATTCTCGATGCAAAGCCCAGCTGAAGAGCCCTGCTCAGATCTTTGGGCCTGGCCAATAAGATCTCCTGCAGGCTGGAGAAGCTTTTGTCCACTTGGTTCTCAAAAGAGCAGCCCCTTGCAGAGGCCAAAAGGGTAAATAAACGATAATTAATACATTGATAGGACATCCTGTCAAATGTGGGTGCATTTGGTAATTGGCCATCTTGAGACAATGTAATTCCATCCAGGTGGAAAATTTGCATATCTCCTCCATTCCATTCGCTTAGCATCAATTCCTATTCATTGCATTGACCACTGACCACTGCACACAGCCAGGGTGCTAGTGCCCGCCCCAAGTGACTTTGGGGGGCTGTTAGTTACAGTGGTCCTGGGGCTCAGTTACTTTGCTTACCATCTTCCCTCTGAGGGTATGGGAATGCCATACACAGGGTAACATTATTATTCAACTTTTGGAGAAAGAAGTATAAAGACCCAAGTAAAGGTCAGTTTTGGTTTTTTTTTTGAGACGGAGCCTCAAGCTATCCCCCTGGGTAGAGTGCCATGGCATCACAGCTCATAGCAACCTCCAACTCCTGGGCTCAAGCCAGTCTCCTGCCTCCGCTTCCTAAGTAGCTGGGACCACAGGCGCCCGCCACAACGCCTGGCCATTTTTTTGGTTGCAGCCATCATTGTTGTTTGGCAGGCCCAGGCTGGGGATTCGAACCCACCACCTTAGGTGTACGTGGCTGGCGCCTTAGGCGATTGAGCCACAGGCACCGAGCCAGGGAGTGATAGGTCTTAAATTCCCACTCCTCTATTACCTGGCCTCTTGCTTGGGAATGGAAGAGTCCTGAGGATCAGCTGATGTTGCATCTCAGAATAACAGTTATAGATTTCAACACTTCAGTTAAATGAGTCCTCACAATGGCAAGGGATAGAAGACCCTCATTATTCTGCCCATCAGCTTGCTGCTCCCAAGGAGAAATGGGCCAGGGAATTTGCAGAGTTCACACCAGAAGACCATCCACATCCTTACTTGGGAAAGCTGACATTCCTTCCCAAGGAAAGAAGGCCCTTGTCACAGCCACACATCCTGTCCCCAGCTCTGGGAAAACTTATCACCAGCTCACACTTTTTATATTACTCCCTTTGACAGCACCAAACTTCTGAGAGCCCACTTTTCTTCAGCGACTTTTTTTTTTTTTTTTTGAAACAGTGTCTCACTTTGTTACCCTCAGTAGAGTGCCGTGGTATTACAGTTCACAGCAACCTCAAACTTGTGGGCTTAAGTGATTCTCTTGCCTCAGCCTCCGGGGTAGCTGGGACTATAGGCTCTTCAGCCAACTTTTGAAGTCGACTCTGGCTGCCCTGCCATTTGGGAGACCTGAAAGCATGCCTGCCTATGTTGCATATTTAGTGCACGCTTATGGGCTGGTACAAACCAGCACTCTGTTTCACATACTGGCACACACAGCCCTAGTGTGTGCCCAGATGTGCAAATGCCAGCCTCACCCATTCTCTGGCCCTAATAAAAGAAGGCTGAGCCCAGGCCCCCCACACAAACACCAGCTTTGGTTTATTGGTGCCAGCTTCCCACTGCCTAAGAGATGGGTCTCTCCTCTTTCCCTCTGAGCAGCGGTGCCAGCAGCAAAAAGTAAAAAAAAACAAAGGCTTAACTCAAGCTGTAGGAACAGCACTCTTCCCTGTACCTATGGCAGGGAGCACATTGTCATCATCATCACTAATTTTATTTACTGCAAGTGCACTATTCCCATGAATGATAAGCTACCTCACGAGAGCTGAAAAGTAGATGAGACAGCAAAGGGGAGCCTCATCATAAGCTCACTCAATTTATTTCAACAATGCACATTTGGCCAGAGAGAGAATGATGTAGTGAGGGGAGCCTGGGAGGCAGCAGAATGGGTGGTGGGACTGTGCTGTCCACCATGCTCACCAAAACTGTGAGGCTCTTGCCACCCTGAGTGTAGTTCTGGGCTTTACAAGAGGTTGTTTATGTGCATAGTCCCAGCCACTAACCTCATCTGGTGCTCAACCAGATAACGTCTCATCACTGGGAGAATAAGCCATCCTGGACCTGTCAGTAGACAGTGCTCAGCTCAAGGCAACACCTTGGGTGGGGGGCTTCAGGGAACTGTTTTTAGTCTGACTTTCACCCTATTTGCTGACTTTAGAAATTAATCCCCATGTTAGCTACCATATGGCATGTTTTGCAGTGCACACAGAGTCACTATCATCAAGTAGACAGAACTATTTTTAGGAAGATCCTTTGAGGCGATTGGAGGTATGATTTTCTGGCTTCCAAGTTCCAGAGAACTAAAGCTGGCCAGGCTCACAGGAATGGCAGCATGCAAGAGCCACCCCCAATGAGGCCCCATGGATGCCCACCTCCTGGTGTTTACACCCTCTGTAGTCCCTCCTATACCAAATCAGGCTGGCCTGTGTGAACAGAAGGAATCAACAGAAGAGATATGTTGTCACTCCACGATTAGGTTATAAAGGGCTACAGCTCTGTCACCTGCATATATTCCCTCCCCTCAGGGACCTCAGATAGCTAGCTTTGGAGAAACCAGCTGCCATGTTCCAAAATGTGTGGCAAGGTCCATGTAGCAAAGAACTGAGGCCTGTCAACAGGTGACCGTGTGTGTGCTGAATACAGGTCCTCCAAGCCAGTAAAAGTTGAGATGATGACAGTCCTGCCCAATATTTTGGTCGAACCACCCAGATTAGCTGTCCCTGGATTCTTGGCCCTCAGAAACCTGAGATAACAGATGCTGTTTTTGAGCCACTGGGTTTTGGAGTAATCTTTTATGTTCCAGTAGATGACAGGGAGGTAAGGTTGTTGCTAAAAGGGTCATCTGGGCTCTCTGCACCTGACCAAGCAGAAGTCTCCTTCACATCAGTTTTCCCTTGTGCCCTCCTCCTGTTTCATTGTCACCTATGTTGTTGTCTTACCTTAGAGAGCTTAGCAGTGAGGCCAACCTGAGCGGAAATGAGCAGCAGGACACTCCCCAGGAGGTTGCCTTGGACATTAGTCTGAGCTACATCTATAAGGTGAGTCAGGCTATCTGCCTTACCCTAGAGCACTCTTGGCTTAAAATCCAGACCTATTCAGCAGTTTAATTCAGTGTCATTGAGCATCTGTGGTGAGCTCAGCACACCACAGGCACTGTTCAGGCTGCAAGGCTTAACCACTGCTACAGAAAGTACCCCCTCTCCATGCCTATACCTGCCACCCAAGGACTCCTTAGGCAGCCTCAAATCTAGGCCTCATTGCTTGTTCTGTCAGGTCCTATGCACCTTGACTGAAGGTGTCTCTCAAGGAGATGATCCTCTAAATCCTCTCCCCAACCCCTCACCATGCAGCCACCCCTGCTCTCATTCTTTCTTTGCAGTTCCTCACACTGTGTGCCCTGGCCCAACCGGGGGCCTACACTGATGGGAGCCTCATGGGCCTGATTGAACTGCTTTGTCACACTGGTCTAGATGTGGGGCTCCGGCTGCTGCCTAAGGTTGACCTCCAGCAACTCCTGCTCCTGCTCCTGGAGAACATTCAGGAGTGGCCAGAGAAGGTACTGCATACTGTGAGTCTAACCTGTATACAGCTTTGCCACAGGAGACTCAAATGGCGTTTAGGGTATTCTGGATGGGGATGGCACTGCTTGGAGGTCATCACAATGTGCTTGGCCTCTGTGATTGTCCCCCTTATCCCCTGACTAGACTTGGTGGCAAAGTCAGAGAGTATTCCTCTTACAGCCTAGTTGGGTCCCCTCTCTTGCCTGTAGCTCCAGCAGATGTGCAGCACCCTGAGTCGGGTGTCAGACCACCACCACAACCTGCTGGCCCTGGTGCAGTTCTTCCCGGACGTGACCTCCCGGAGCAGGTGGGTGTTGCCCCCCCCTTTTCCCTTAGTACTCCTCCCAGAGGCAACCTTCAGAATCCAGGCTCCTCCCCAGCAACCCAGACAAACCTCCACCCAACTTTTAAACCCTAGGGAGGAAGAACTAAAAATACAACTTACTAATGAGTTCTTTACAAATGAAAAAAGCTTAATTTTCTTAACATAGTCTTATTGGCAAAACAATTGCCTTGTGTAATTAGCTTCTGCCTGCAGTGGGTCCCCCCTTCTATGGGGCTCCCTTTGGCAGTACTCTGGCTGTGGTTGTTTCTTGCCATTGGGCCTCAACTAATGTCTTGCCCCTCCCGAACTCTCAATTTATCATTCTGTTTTCTGCACAGCACTTACGTCTGCCAGGAATTATCTTAACTTTCTATGTCCTTGTTTGTGGCTACCCTCCTTCAAGTCATCTGCACCAGAGCAGGTACCCTGTGGGAAACACTGCCATATTTTCCCAGATCTAGAAGGGTGCCTGTTGGCACTTAGTGAATTCTTTTTCAGTGAATGAATGAGCTGAACAAACTTAGCACAGAAGGAGACAAGACCCATTGTTTGGGTCTGGCCCTGTCTCTCCTCATCTGTCCACCTTCATTCACCCTCTTTCACCTACTGTGTCAAGGAATTCCCTACCCTTCCCCGAGCAGACCTCTCCCCATTGCCTCTCTTCTCTCCTCACCTTCCCTCCCCTCACCTTGCTCTCCTCACCTCTCCTCTCTCTCTTTTTTTTTTTAGAGACAAGAGTCTGTGTTGCCTTTGGTAGAATGCTGGGGTGTCACAGCTCACAACACTCTCTTGCCTCAGTCTCCCAAGTAGCTGGGACTATAGGCGCCTGCCACAGTGCCCAGCTGTTTTCTTGTTGCAGTTGTCACTGTTGTTTAGCTGGCCCGGGTGGGGTTTGAACCCGCCACCCTTTGGTGTATGTGGCTGGCACCATAACCACTGTGCTATGGGTGCTGAGCCATACCTCTTGTCTCTTCTCCTCACCTCGCCCTGCCTCTTCCCCCTCTCCTCCCTTTCTCCCCCCACCTCCCCTTGTATCTCCTACACCTGGAACAACACCCCTTCTCAGACCCAGCCTTCAGCCTTCAGCAGGTACCTCTGTAGCCACCCTTGAAGGGCTCAGCAGATAATGAGTAAGTCAAATGCATTCATCCTGGGCTCAACTTTAGTCCTTAGGTGGGGAACTCCATCTCTTTCTCTTGTATTTGGTTGGAAGAGAGCCCTCCTTTCCACACTCCTGATAGGGAAGTTTTTACTCTGTATTTTAAAGAACTGCACTTCTGGAATCTCTATCTGGAGCCTCCAGGGGCCTCCCTGGGTGCCATATCCATTCAGCACACATACCTGGGATTTCTTTACATGTGATCAGGAGAGGCTGACTCCTGCCTCCTGACTTCCCCCAAACCACTCATTCACACCTTTGTCCAAGCTGGAAATTGCAATCCCAGAGGTTTCTCCCATCCTTGTCTTATTATTGTCCCTTTCATCCCTAAATCCTGTCCTTTCTGCCTTCTGAATCCTAAATCCTTATTTATGACTACCTCTCCATGTCAACTTGGGTCACTTCAAGTCAGTCATCTCCTTCTCACCCCTCCTGCTTTCATTTTACCAGCTCAACTGGAGGGTAGCAGAGGCATTCTCTCTCTCCCCCTAAACCACAATCTCTCGGTCTTACTTTGCTTTCCCTTGCTGACAGGGCTAGGTATAAAAAGAAACCTCAGGCTGGCCCCAAGGCCCTGTGTCATCCAGCCCAGTTTTCCATTTGCTTCAGCCAGGCCTTGTTGTTGTTTGTGGTTGTTTATCTCACACACATATGATGTACTTCATTCTGTTTCATAGCTGCATAGTATTCCCTAATATGTATGTGCAACCAGTCCTCTAATTCTGAACATCTGTCCAGTGACTGTCCATGTATACGAGCTTTGTGTATCTGTGCAGATGTTTCTGTGGGATGAATTCTTTAAAGTGAAATTACAGTGTTAAAATATATACATGTATGGGTGGAGGGAGAGTAATTGGTGGGACCACACTTACAGTGCATCTTACAAGCATACGTGAAAATGTGAAATTTAGTAGGT
>CAUYQV010008301.1:0-13746 GCA_963574575.1 Galagoides demidoff
TGGCATGCCCCTTGCAGTCCCAGCTACTCCACAGGGTTGAGGCAGGAGCCTTCTTGAGTCCAGAAGTTTGATGACATCACGGCTTTCTAGCCCAGGGAGACAGAACAAGATCGCCTCTCAACAAAAACAAACAAAAAGAGAGAAAGAGAGCACCACCTGTCCAGAGAGACCTCGCATGCCTTCTGCCATGTGACAACACAGCAAGAAGATGCCAGCTTTTACCAGACACTGAATCGGCTGGAGACTTGATCTTGGACTTCCACCGCACGGGGCTGTGAGAAAGAAATGCCTATTTTTTATGAGTTGCCCTATCTGTGTTTTCTGCCATCAAGCTCAAACCGCCTAAGGCTCGGAGCTGTCGGGTTCGAACCCAGCCCGGGCCTGCCAAACAACAAGGACAACTACAACCAAAACAATAGCTGGGCATTGTGGCGAGCACCTATAGTCCCAGCTACTCGGGAGGCTGAGGCAAGAAAATCGCTTAAGCCCTAGAGTTTGAGGTTGCTATGAGCTGTGATGCCACAGCACTCACTCTACCAAGGGCAACATAGTGAGACTCTATCTCAAAAAGAAAAAAAAAAAAAAAAAAGACAGCCACCCTCACTTGGGGAATAAATATGTGCAGGAGGGAACATTTGAAATAACAAATATCAAGTTATTAAATACAGTTGATGGAAGTGGAATTTTCTCTCTCTCTCACATTGAGAGGACCAGGGGAAGGGAATTTCCAGCCTGCATGGCCCTCAGTGAGTGTGTCTGGTCTCTCACATTCAGAGCCCTGCCTGGGCCACAGAGCTTAGTCACCCCAAGGCCCAAACCCCTCAAGTCCCCAGGTCTAGCTCACAGACTTTCTACTGCTACTGACAGGTGGCCCAGTCACCTGAGCAAGGGGACAGCCAGGGTCCCTGGACCTGCAACAAGCTAGCTGCCCCACCTCCTCCAACCTCATGAGAAAATGCAGACCTTCCCAATCAGGGGAGACCTGGGGGGAAGACACCCCCATTGACTTCTCCACTCCCAGCCAAGCCATTTCTTCACCATCACGAGGACTCCCTCCCAAACAGAAGGGACCCACACAGGTAGTGAGAGGCCCACGGTGCCAGGACTTACCCTGCCACTTTCAGTGCTGCAAACACTAATAATGAACCTGGGGGTGAGGGGGTGGGGGGGTGTTTCCTCCAGACGGTGGAGGACACAGACACAGTTGTTAGTGCCGTGTCTGCCTTATCCGACTCTTCCTGGAGAGCATCACACTGAGATGGGAAAGAGCACCTTCCAGAAGGCTGAGGAAGAGCCAGATGGCAGCTCGGGCCTTGTTCAGGCCACTGAGACCAGTGAGTGCCAAGCAGCCCGTGACCCTTTCAGGGGCCCCTCTATTACCCCTGCCTACAGGCAACAAGGAAACTGAGGCTCCAGCATGTTAAACAACCTGCTCAGCCTCAGGACCCATGCTGCTCCCCCCAGGGGTGAGAGGGCGAGAGGCCCCAACCCTGTCCCCGTCCCCTGGTCTGTTGGCTCTCACAGAGAGACTGGGCAGCGAGGAACATCACCCAGCAGGGAGCAGGCTCAGTACCAGAGGAAAACCCTCCAATCCAAGCCAGTCCCTTCACATCCACCCAGATCTCTTAACCAAAAATGTCCCAACATTCCCGGGCTAAGATCAGAAAATGCTGATGGCTGGACCACATCCGGAACTTTGGGCAGCACAGCTACAGGGGGTCCCACCCAGGAGAGGCCTGGGCAGTCTGTACATTACTACTTGTAATGGAGCTGGGATGCAGCTCACGATGCCCAGGGTGCACCAAGCATGTCCACAAACACAACTCAGCAACCTCAGGATCAACCAGAGTTGGTTCCCCTTTCACAGCTAAGAGACTGAGGTTCAGACCCAAAGCATCTCACCCAAGTCACCTATACAGCATGATGAACACATTGGGCACCCCCACCCCATACATGGCCAGCTGCGCAGTGGTCCCAGAGCTAGACAGCGGAGCTTTGGGGGCTTGGCTGTGACTGGAACAAAGCCGTTTCTTGCCCTTCTTCCTGCCTCCCAGCCCTGAGCACATCCACTTAGAAAAAGCCTGGAAAAGTCCATCCCCAGGCAGCCCAGGGGAGAGGCATGGGGAGGCTGTGGGCCGTGGCTACGGGTCTGTTCCCGCCTTCCTGAAAGTTTCATGGCATTGTTCTTACATTTAAAAAAAAAAACCAAAACACTATGGTATACTTATAGCACAGTACTCACGATCGTCTTATCCTCTTTTATATACAAAAAAGTTATTCAGGTTAAAAAAAAAAAAAAAAGGCAATTCAAGTCCCTCCTACCCCCTGAAGCTTGTCACCCCGCCTGCCACAGCAGCAGTTCCTAGGTTGGCAGGGAACATCGCTGCTTTCCTCTGAGTTCCTGTATCTCTCACCCCACTCCTGCTCTACAATCCATCCACACTCTGGGCACCACCTCAGCCCCACGGTGCTGCACAAACACTGCTAGTGGGAGGAAGGAGTGTGTTAGTCAACAAAGACAGACGCCAGGACTTGGGGCACCTACCTCTCCGCCGCCACACCCCAGGTCACACCCTGGGATGTGGCCCCTATCTGCTGCCCTTTGAGTTTCTGATTAGCTGGTTTACAACGATTCTGTGCCTTCTGTGCCGGCTCCTCTGTCCATTCATTCATTCACTCAGTAGTTTACTGTGTGGGTGGGAGCAGAGAGAAGATAAAGCCTTTCTGGCAAGTCTTTCTGGGCAAGGAGGAAGGGAGGTGGCCTGGGCTGGGCTCCGGTGTAGACTTGGCCCTGGCAAAAACAGGGACTTGGAGGCCCTGAGCACAGGGCCAGGATGGAACAGAAGACAGAGGGAAGAACTGAGGGGGTCCTCAACTCTTGGGTACACGTGGTGATTTCAACTGATCTGGGAATGAAGGAAGACAAGAGGCCAGTGTGGGGGCCTGGAGGATGCAGACTGAGGGGGATCACAGGGTAGTAACAACAGTCAGTGGAGCCATGGGGATAAAGATCCTAGACTTGCTAGGATCAGGCATGCTTCTGCTGAAATGGGGGGAAGCAGAGGGGGTGGGGTCAGCATGCACTGGACATGAGGACATCTAAAATAAGGGGGGCCAGGGAGCTGCTCCTCCCCAGTCCCTAGCTGTGGTCCCATCGGTCAGGAGCCCATAGTGGCCCCCCTGCATCTACAGGGCTGCCCAGCCCTCCACAGCACCTACCCAACAGTGTGAGGGTAAGAGCTCAAGCCTCCCTACAAACTGCAGTCCAGGCGCAGTCCTCTGCCTCATGCCCTCACGTCCTAACAGTGATGTGCAGCAGCCACCTGACCTCATCCCCACCACAACCCTGGCTCTCGTTCTCCCACTGTGGACTTGCCCCAGCTTTCCCTCCCTGCACTCACTTTCCCACAGCCTGTAAGCCCTGAGCACCGCCTGCTCCCACTCCACTCCATCACCGTCCCCATCCCTGACATCCCAGCTCAAGTCAAGAAGAACCCATTTCCCACACAGTCAAGGCTAAACCTGGGGGCTGTTACTTCTTTGGTAGACTGCCAATCCATCAGCAGCCCTGCAAAATAAAACCAAAAAGGTCCAACCCATACACGGACCATCATTTTTTAAGAAGTCCACAGTCCTTCTCACAGGCCCACAGTCCAACCTGATCCAGCTCCTGCCTACCTCTGGCCTGTTCTCCAGCCTGTTCAGTGAGTTGCTGCCTCAGGACATTTGCACCTGCTGTTCTGCACACACATGCTCACTTCCCCCAGAGACTTGCCCAGGTTACTCCTCGCTTCATTCAAGTGTCTGCCAAAATACCACCTCTGCAAGGAAGCCTTGCACGACACCCTGTGGAAAACAGTCCACCCAGCTCTGCCAGGTCTCGCTTCCCCTTTTCCTGCAGTGTTTTTCTTTGGTGTCCTTGTCACTCCCTAACATCATATCCTATAGTCACTGTACATGGGACTCCATGAGGGCAGGCACATGTCTGGTTCATACAGAGTTCCCCATTCCCAGAACAGGGCTGAGGATTTGCAGAATGAATAACTGGTACCCTTGATGGGCCCAACACATACGCTCCTTACAGGCCCCCTCAAGGCTTCCCTGCTCTGATCAGAAGGTCTGCACTGTCACTCTGCCCACGTCCCTGCCCTCCGCACCACCATCCCACAGTCCAACCACTGTGTTTGGTCCCTGACAAGAGTGCCCACCCCATCCCTGAGTCTCCTCTCTCCTCCTTCTTTGGTAAGACCCTGTGGCTCCCAGGGCTCGAAGCCCCATCCACGAAAGTGCTCACATCACAATGCCTTGCAGCCTGTTCCTGACCCCATCTATCCATGGGGCTGGCAATGAGAAGGAGCCTATTTGCTGAATGGATGAAGGCAGGAAGGCAGCAGGAACAGAGACACCGCCCCAGGGTACTGTGGCCAGCAACATCCACAGTAAGGCTGGATGTACAGAAGCAGCTTGGCAACTGCATGGCCCTTTCCGAAAATTAAACATGTAGAACAAAGTGGTGGGCAGTCAGATGACAGGGAGCCCTGTCTCACAACAAGACAGAGAGACCAGAGAGAGAGAGAGAGAGAGAGAAAGATGCAAAGACACATTTACAGCAGGGTCTCAGTGGGCAAGGTGCACGCAAACAAACCCCCGCTTCTTCATTTAAAACACTCATTTAAATGTTTAATTCCGCTTAAAGAAATGTGTTCTACAGCTGAAAGCACCTGTGAAGATCTAGACAGGACACTCTCGGAGCATTATGCCCAACAGGAGAGACTGGAAGCAGTTTTAAAATCCCACTTGGCTCTGTTTGCTTTATGGTACGATGGAGAGCGGAATTAGAATACTGTGCTGCCATGACCAGAAATAATAATCAGATCCATATTCATTGACTTAGAAAACATTCATTGATGTGCAAAATAAGCGTCGTATACAAAAAAGTTGCAAAACTGTAACTTTCCCAAACAGTGTTAGAGGAAGAGCTTTAATGTGGGTGACTTGAGTCCACCACCCACAACCGGACCCACGGGGAGCACCAATTCACTCAAAAAGGGGGGCTGAAGGTTGCTTGTCACCAGACCAGCTCAGAGCACCAGGAACATCTTCTTAAAACACCTGCTCCTCCCATAAGCATCTTTTCAGAGTGTCTCTGCATCTCTCTCAGCTGAGGTCCGGGCCACACGCAGGCAGACACACTGCAGCACCCAAACCTCTCAGGCAGCCTGCCCATGTCCATCCCCACTGCCAGCCCCTGGGCACATCCTGTGGATGGAGGCCAGCGAAGCTCAGCAATGGCCTGGACACTACTCTCTTCAGGTGTTTCCTTAAGCAACTGGGGGGACCGGGAGGAGGTGGGGGGCATGAAATGCCACAAGGCCAGAGCCTTGGTCGCAGCTGCCTCAGGACGGGGTGGAGGAGGAGCTAGAGCTCTAACAGAAGAGACCACCTTTGGGGCCATGGTCCAAAACCCCAGGCAAGGAGACTCTCAGGGAGATGATTCCTGAACCAAGAATAACTTTGGAAAATCGCTGGGTAACCTACAATGACACTGCTGACCCTGCTCCTTCCACACCTCTGCATCTCCACTGAGAAAGGACCTTGGATGGAAGGGAAAGAACATTCAATGCCCAGGGCCCGTCCCACAGACGTGTGTTAGGACATTCAATGCCTAGGGCCCGTCCCACAGACGTGTGCTAGAACATTCAGTGCCCAGGGCACGTCCCACAGACGTGTGTTAGGACATTCAATGCCCAGGGCCTGTCCCACAGACGTGTGTTAGAACATCAATGCCAGGGCCCGTCCCACAGACGTGTGTTAGAACATCAATGCCCAGGGCCCATCCCACAGACATGTGTTAGATGAGTGGAAGAGTGAGGAGTGAGTGGACCCAAGGGATGGAAATGTGTAAAACCTTGAGCCCTCGCATTTGCCAAGACCAAAAACCAAGAAAAAAATGTTTTCTGCTAAGACAGGAGGGGTGGAAGGCCACAAAACAGCCCTAGCTCAGAAATTGCTGTGCGTCTGCATACTATGTGTCTGTTAAAAAAAAAAAAAAAAAAAACGAAGAGCCCAGCTGGGGGGAGGCAGCTTTCAGGGGTGCTGGGTGGGGGGGGGTCCTTGGCCTCTCTACAAACGCATCAGTGCACTTTTATAAGGAAAATGGAAACATTTAGACAGTGAAAGGGCCCGCACTGTTGCCAGGCATGTTTATCTGCATAAGCGCCCCCACGCACATTCTTCTGACACACCTAATCGGTCCTTTTTTTTTTTTTCATTCTTTTTCTCCTGAGGCTGTTTTGGCTGCAAGAGAGATTCTAACAAAATAACAGGGATTTGACAAATAAAAGGCATGCTTAAGGACGCCTTGCCAGTAATCTTGCCAAGCCAGGAAGCAGTCTGGAGTTTGGCACATGACTGAGGGTAAGAAACAATTTGCCTGAAGACACAAAAAGAAAAAACAACAACAGAAAACCACTCTCTGCCTCCACTTCAGAAAACAGCTAGACACACCGGAGAGTACCTCGCTGCACTGTGCTGGGCAGAGACTGGGCTCTCCATAAACTGAAGGCCTGCGGTAACACTCGGCGAATGAGTCTACTGGGGCCATTTTTCCAACAGCCTGAGCCCCTTTCATGCCTTTGCGTCACATTTTGGTAGTTTTCACAGTATATCAAACTTTTCCCTTATTATTACCTGTTTTGGTGACCTGTGATCTTTGATGTTACCGTCGCGGTTGTTTGGGGGTGGCCTTAACTGTGCCCCTATAAGATGGTGGACTTGGGCGGTGCCTGTGGCTCAAGGAGTAGGGCACCGGCCCCATATGCCAGAGGTGGTGGGTTCAAACCCAGCCCCGACCAAAAACCGCAAAAAATAAATAAATAAATAAAGATGTGGACTTAATAAATTTTGTATGTGTTCAAACTGCTACACTAGCCTGCTCTCTCCCTTTCCCCAGGCATCCCTATTCCCTAAGACACAACAGTATTGAAATTAGGTTAATTAATAACCCTGCGATGTCCTCTAAATGTTCAAGTGAAAGGAAGAGCTGCATGTCTTTCACTTTAAATTAAAAGCTGGAATTGAATGATTAAACTTCGTGAGGAAGGCATGTTGAAAGTCTAGATAGGCCAAAGGCTGCCAAACAGGGAGCCAAGCTGTGAGCGCAAAAGAAAAGTTCTTAAGGGAAATTAAAAGTGCTACTCCAGTGACCCGGGAATGATAAGACATGGCAGCCGACTGATTGTTGATACGGAGAAAGTTTCAGTGGTCTGGATTGAAAATCAAACCAGCCACAACATTCCCTTTAAGCCAAAGCCTAATTCAAGGCAACATCCTAACTCCTTCCAATTCTGTAAACACTGAGAAGAGGTGAGGAAGCTACAGAAGGAAAGTTGGAAGCTGGCAGAGGCTGATTCCTGAGGTTAAGAAAGAAGCCATCTCCACAACATGGAGTGCACAGGGAAGCAGCAAGTGCGGGTGTGGGGGCTGCAGCACGTTGTCCGGGAAACCTTGTTAGAGTCATTGAAGATGACTACTCAAAAACACAGATTTTCAGTGTAGATGAAACAGGCTTCTGTTGAAGCCATCTAAGACTTTCACAGCTAGAGAGAAGTCAATGTCTGGCTTCGAAACTTGAGAGCACGCAGGCTGACTCTCTTGTTAGGGGTTAAGGCAGCTATCGACCACAAGTCGAAGTCAGCTCATATTTACTAATCTGAAAATCCTAGGCCCTCACGAATGTTCCTAAATCTGCACTGCCTGTGTTCTCGAAATGAAAATCAAAGCCTGGAGAACAACACATCTGTTTCCAGCATGGTTTAATGAATACCTGAAGCCCACTGTTGAGACCTACTGCTCAGAAAAAAAGATTTCTTTTTCAAAATATTACTGCTGATTGCACCTGGTCACCCCAGAGCTCTGATAGAGATACACAAGGAGACCAGTGGGGTTTTTTCATTCCTGCTAACAGGACATCCATTCTAGAGCTCATGAATCAAGGAGTATTTCAAAATTCAAGTCTTATTATTTAAGGATACATTGTCACAGGGCTATAGCTGCCATAGGTAGAGATTCCTCCGATGGATCTGGGCAAAGTAAATTCAAAGCCTTCTGGAAAGGACTCACCATTCTAGACGCTTTTAAAAACATTCATGATTCATGGAGAAAGTCAGAATATCAACATTAACAGTAATTTGGAAGAAGTTGATTCTTCATAGGTGACTGACAGGTTTAAGACCTCAGTGGGAGGAGACCTATAGATGTGGTAAAATTAGCAAGAGGACTAGAATTAGAAGTGAGGCCTAAAGAAGGGACTTCACTGCTGCAACCTCACCAAGAAACGTCAGCCATGAGGAGTCGCTTCTTACAGATGAGCAAAGAAAGTGGTTTCTTCCGATGGAACGTTTGTCTGGTGAAGATGCTTGAGTATTGTTGATATGACAGCAGAGGGTTTGGAACATTCCGTAAGGATAGCTGATAAAAAAGCAGCAGGTTTTGAGAGGACTGGCTCTCTTTTGAAGAAAGCTTTCCTTTGGGTAAACTGGTATTAAATACCATTGTGCTACAGAGAAATCTGTTGTGAAAGGAAGTCAATCAAAGTAGTGAACTTCACTGTTGCCCAGTTAAAGAAATTACCACGGCCGTCCCAAACTTCAGCAACCACCACCCAGATAGTCAGCAGCCACCAACTCTGAGGCAAGACCCTCCATTATTGAAGACTGCAACTTGATGAACGCTCAGATGACTGTTAGCGATTTTTTTTTCTATCTAAGGCATGTACATTGATTTTCTAGACAAAGCATTATTTTCACGTTTAATACACCACAGGTCTAGGCCAGGCACAGTGGCTCATGCCTGTAATCCCAGCACTCTGGGTGGCTGAGGCGGGAGGATCTCTTGAGCTCAGGAGTTTGAGACCAGCCTGAGCAAGAGTGAGATCCCATCTCTACTAAAAATAGAAAAATTAGCCAGGTGTCATGGAGGGCGCCTGTAATCCCAGCTACTCAGGAGGCTGCGGCAGGGGGATCACTTCAGCCCAGAAGCCATTTCCTGTAGCCTGGGCAACAGAGTGAGATTCTGTCACAAAAAAAAAAAAAAAAAACAAAAACTGCAGTTCTCTATACACATGCGTGCAGGGACACACACACACATACATACCTGGCACACACGCATGCAGGGATACACACACATACACACCTGGCTCACACGTATGCAGGGACACACACATACATACACACCTGGCACACACATATGCCGGGACACACACGCATACACACCTGGCACACGCATATGCCGGGACACACACATGCATACACACCTGGCACGGGCATAGGCAGGGACACACTCACACATGCATGCAGGCATACACACACACATATACACCTGGCACACGCATATGCATGGACACACACACGCATACACACCTGGCGCACACATGCAAGGATACACACATGTACATGTACACACACACACAGAGGTGGAGACAACCAGATAAAGTTCTACACGAGAATCCTGTGATCAGATTCTCCCTGAACCCTGCTGCCCTCTTTTGTAAAATAAGCCTGACTGACCTTTGGGTAGCAAGAGGTTCTAGTCAAAATGGCATCAACTCCAGGACATTCTGGAGACAATTTTAAATCAAAATGTATTTTGTTTAAGTTCTCTTTATTTAACAAAATAAAAGTTGGCTTCTCTAAGGAGATCCCCAGACTGATTTGAGACACAAGAAGGGCCAATACCCCCTGGATAGAGGTCTCTGCAGGCCACATGAGGGCCACCCTGCACCCCACAATGTGAGTGCTCCGCTCAGCCTGGAATCCCGTATACCACCGAGGCCTGTGGTGACAGGAGGTATGGAGAGTCAGTGTGGGCATCTGGAGCTCTATGGCCAGGAACCAAGGATGACAGAGAGCTCCACACCCAGACCCAGCCCAAAAGGCAGCTCCGTTACTGTTTTGTTAGTTGTTTGACTTTTCTCAAACCTTGTAACTGTGCCTTGCTACCAAAAGGGTTTCTGGTTAGTGGGACCATTTCTGCAGCAAGCTCTGGGGGTAGGGGTGAAGGCAATAGACCATATCACTTCCAGCCCAAAGCAGAGGTGTGACGGCTGAGATTTCCAAGGGGCACCAGGATATACACTGCCCACTCTTCCTGGCAGGCCTAGAGTGAAGGCTGCCTCCTGTAGACCCAAATGGTGAAACACCACACGTCTTTGGTGCAGTGGGCTCACTGTGCCTGCTTCAGTGTGGGAGGACAGTCCCCAGCCTCCTCCTGCATCTCCCGTGAGATGCTCCCCTAGGGAGGATAACCAGGACCAGGAGAGAGCACAGGGCTGTGGCGAGCTGCTCAGGCAGCCCAATCCCCATCTACTGCCAGACAGTGGGTGATGCAGCCCCTGACCCTGGTCTCAGCCTGGAACACACCAGGAGTCTCAGACCTACTAAGACAACACCTACAAATGTCCACAGTCTGACCCATCCTTGAGACCAAAAATGTGTCAGGAAAGTTTGTAAGCGTCTCATTTAAGGAATAGGTTAGCTGTTC
Organism: Galagoides demidoff; assembly: GCA_963574575.1. Lineage (NCBI taxonomy): Eukaryota > Metazoa > Chordata > Mammalia > Primates > Galagidae > Galagoides > Galagoides demidoff. The sequence goes on from CAUYQV010008301.1 coordinate 10,540, forward strand.
CTTTCAGTCAGAGGGTCACACACCTAGAGGCCCAGACAACTAGGGGCCACGGAAGTCACTGGCACCAGGACCGTCAGACCTGCCCACACCAAGCTCACCAAAGAACCTTTTCAGCAGAACCTAGCACCCAGCCCTCAACCTCTTCCATTCAGCATACGATACCTCTGAATCTCTCAAACACAGGGAAAGAACATTCACATTGTCCAGTGACCAAAATGTCCCTGTCAGTTCCTGCAATAACTTTTCTTGCAACATCCATAGAAATACCTTTTACAGCAACTCAGTAAAGCCCACACATACATCATTGCTGAAAACCGCACAGAACACACTTCCTGTGGCAACTGGCAGAACACTCTCCGGAGTGTTTGGTTCTAGTTCAGTATTTTTAAGCACTGGCTGATTTCTCTGCCTACTGATGATGGGAAATGCTGGAACATTTGGAAACAGAGGCCTCTTCAATCAGCAGCACCACTGCATGGCCATTGGCACTTAGTGGGGGGAGGTAGAAGACTATGCAGTTCCTGGAACAAGCCCTCCAGCAAAAATTTTTCCACCCTAAATCCTATGAACCCTGCAGTAAGGGATCTCATCCAAGAGCTTGTCTCCTGGAATTCTCCAGGGAAGTCTACAAAACTTGAAGGATGGCTGAGTTTAGGGAAATCGCAGGCCCCAGGACACCTCCCCCATCTGCCTGCACATCCCTCCATCCACCTGATGGGACCCTCAGGACCACTCCCAAGCCCATCAACAAGGTATGAGCACACCCGGGGGGCAGACCCTCAGCCACGTGTGGGTAGGGTAGCCCTGCAGGCAGGACATTGTTTCATACAGAAAGAATGAGGAAACTTCCAGTGTCAGAGCCCCGTGTGGGCTCCCCACATGAAAGGAAACAGGGAATTCACGGTCCTGACGGGAGCGAGCCGCGGCAAGCCTGGCAGTGGAGGATCAAACAGGCTGTGCCACCTCCCAGGTAATCCCTGCCAGGAATGCTTCCTGAGCCGGCATTGTTTTCTTCTCTTTTCTTACCCAAGGGCAAAAAAGCAAAGCTCCCAGTTTATGTCTCCTTGCAGGCTGACTTGACACTCACGAGGGTCCCACACTCTCCTCCTCCTGGTGCAGGTTCCCCGCCTTCCCAGAGGTGTCCATCAGCCCTACTTCAAAGAGGCCGCCCCCAGCATCTCCCTGCCCTGCAGCAATGCACGTGTGTACAGGTACCAGGGGTGCTGGTTTTCAGGCTGAGGACTTGGTTGGCATAAGTCAGACCTACCTCTCTTCATATACTTGCCAATTTCAGCAAACTGCTGTCCCTAGCTGGAAAAACTGGGACCAAATAACCCCAGCCTTGCAGGGCAGGTTTCCCACAGGTGAGGACAGGCCAGGGTCTATGTCCTCCACCCTCTGCAGCCACCCCAGCTCTGCCTTCCAAGGCCAGCTCTGCCCATGTGGCCGCTCTATGATACACTCCCCTGTGCACACCCGCAGGAAAATCCAGCTCAGGGCCCTGCCCAATGTCTCTTTATGGTGCTTGAAGTTCTGTCCAAGAACAGGGAGGAGGGAGTTCTGCATGGCCTCTGGGCACCCTTCCCCAGACCTGGGCCCGGGCAAACCAGCCAAAAATCTCCCAGAGTCAAACTTCTGTGCATATGGACTTCTTATGTCCATGCCTCCAATACTATGCTTAACGCATACTTAAATCAATAGGTAGGCTCGGCGCCTATGGCTCAAGTGGCTAAGGCGCCAGCCACATATACCTAAGGTGGTGGGTTCAAATCCAGCCTGGGCCCACCAAACAACAATGATGGCTGCAACCAAAAAATAGGCGGGCATTATGACGGGTGCCTGTGGTCCCAGCTACTTGGGAGGCGGAGGCAGGAGACTCGCTTGAGCCCAGGAGTTGGAGGTTGCTGTGAGTTGTGATGCCATGGCACTCTACCCAGGGGGACAGCTTGAGGCTCTGTCTCAAAAAAAAAAAAAACAATAGGTAGACTTGGGGTGCATGTTCAGACTATTAATAATGGGGGGGGGGTGACTTCCCCAAAGGATGAGAGAGGCAGCCTCACAGTATTCAACCTTAGGAACATCTGCCCCTGGTAAGCTCCAAGAATACCCTGGTGCAGGGCGGTGCCCCCGGAACCTCACATCATGTTCAGGGCCACACAGAATGGAGACCTAGAGACAGGGATGAGGACTAGATGGAGCTAAAACCACAGGCAAAACAAGCCAATCTTCTTCTGAAAGAAACCGGTCCCTAAGGTCGACCAACTCCAAGGTCTCCGTCAAGGTCAGGGGCACCTAAAGGACTTATCTGTCTGTGCTCCTGCCTCCTCCCACTCCACACCACCGCAGGCCCAAGCTCCAGCAAGCGTCTTCAAGGAGATTCGAGGAGAGAGCTGCTGCGGAGCAGGACGAGGAACTCAGAGCAACATGTGCAGGCAGTGGCCTTCCTTGTCAGGCCTTGGTCATAGCAAACCAGTGCTCAGAGTCATGGAGACAAATGGCAGCTGGGTGATGCTGCTAAGGAGTTACTGTCCCCACTCGGGACCCGGAAGGCTCTGTGGTTATGAAGTCAAAGTGTCTGGAAAGTGCACACATGTAAGTGGACATAGTAAAGAAATTCGTTGTCTGGGAATGTGGCAGAGAGAAGGGGCTGGGACCTGGGAATGGAGGGAGGAAGGGAGAGAGATACAAGAAGCAAGGGTGGCAGAATCTTAACAAATGTTAAACCTGGATGATGCTTTTACTAGTTCCTTCCTTCTACTTTGGGAAATGTATGAAGATTTTCAAAATGAAAGACTTTGTAAAGAGGAAGCAGGTCGAATTCCTTAACACAGGCAATAACGCTCAGCCCTCATACCTGCCCATAGCTCAAGCTCCCAGGGCTCCTCATACCTTGCAGAGACTCACGCGAGACTTTCTCACAAAGAACAGACACCACACTGCTCCTGCTTAAGGAGGTACAAAGACAGGTTCTAAAACCACCAGCCCTCCACCCCGGGGCAGGGTCCTTCCTATAAACCTGGTCCTCATGTCCAGGGGTCGAGCACCCTGATGGTCTGAAGAAGCTACAGATGACAATCTACCCACATGACATTCAGTTTGAAGGGAGTCACCACATCCCTGAGTGCGGGGGGGGGGGGGGGGGGGGGGGGGGGGGGGGGGGGGGGGGGGGGGGGGGGGGGGGGGGGGGGGGGGGGGGGGGGGGGGGGG